>JANHFS010010233.1:225758-240440 GCA_032467975.1 Trimeresurus albolabris | reverse complement strand
TATTATTATTATTATTATTATTATTATTATTATTATTATTATTATTATTATTATTATTATTATTATTATTATTATACACTACCATAATCAGATATAATGAAAAATATCAGGCATATATAAATGAGGAGCCATAATGATGGTTTATTGCCAGACATGTCTATGAGTTTCTCCACAAAGGAAACTGCTGTTATATAGGGTTATAATTGTATATATTTTATAGGGAGAATTCATATAAATGAACCTAAACCAAAAACAAACCAATCAATTGTTGATTCAGTAGATGAGATACAGTATTCAAAGAATCTTCATATTTCTTTCTTTTTCTTGAGCTTTCTCAGCAATAGGAAATATCATGGGTCTGGGGAAACAGTATTTTATATATAAGAATCATAACAACAATGCTTATCCTACAATGCTCATCCATACATTAGAGTCTGAGTCAATAAAAAACTGAAAACAATGTCCTTGAAAGTCAAATAATCCTTTGAAGATCATGTTCCTAGAGATAAGTAACTTTAATGTTCAGAGAGAAAAAGTACAATCAGTACAAATTTAACATATTTACCAATGACAGCATTCAGAATTTCATAAAGTTTGAAACTTGCCTAATTTATTTTTAAGGAAAGAACGTAACATATACTGTAGCAGCATTCTGAAATATATTTTAAATACTCTTCTTATATATGTTATGTTATTATGTCTCCAATCTAATTTTAATATAGGAATTGGCACACAAGATGGATCTATGCACATGCCCACTAGCCACAGCTGCCACCAGTTCCTCAAGTATAAGCCATAAATCCAATTCACTATTTAATGTATTGTTGCTATATAACTTTATTTCATTAACATTTTTCCCTGCTAGCTGCTATATTTGTGTGTCTGTACCACTGAACTGGGTTGTTCCAATCCTCTGAATTTGTTTAAACTCAGTTTGCAGGATCACTTTTTGGTTCTGAATGGGAATTTGTCCCAAAAAACTCCAGAGTGTACCATCCATATTTGAGAACCTTTCCAATAAATATATTTTGTCCCTCACCCACCTTTGAAAAAACCACACACATTCCAGATGAAATATTTCCATCTCAAATTAAAAGCACTCACTCATCCTGAAATAAACCAGTTTCAATGTTCTGGGTGGGGGGGAGAGAGAGAAAAAATCACCAAGGGAAGAAATCATTGTGCAGAATGCTGCCATCAGCTGTTTTTGGAAACTATCAATCATGGTTCTTACTGAAGTGTTGATACATCTGTTGAACTACTTGGCATTGGCACATTGGTGATAAAATCATACACCTTTCACCACTCATTTGTACATCTTGAGACAAATTAGCTACTGAAGAAAGGAACAGTCAAGTCATTCACAACTTAGAAGGAAATATAAAACTGTAAATATTAGTATCCCTCTCTTTCAGAACTGTTAATATCTCTTTACTTTCATAAATGCAAGAACCATTGGCTCATGGATTACTTTTTATTCCTTCTCCATGTTTTATGAATGCCACCCAAGCAGCCTCAAGTTTCCATGTGGGAAAAGGAGAATGAATCCTTCTGCTTTTAATATGGACAGTATGGGGATTCTACCAAATCTAAACGATATTAAGATTCCAGAAAATAAAGTTATTGCTCTCATTTGACTTTATAATGTTACCCACTTTAATATTAATAGTATCACTGTGCTGAAAAGTCATCTATAGCTCAAAAAGGTCTTTTCAGTAAGTCAGCAAGATTTTCTTTTGTTTATTGACTTTTACATAGAGATCAATAAGTGGGAAAGAGTGGGAAATCACTCATACATACTACATACGGCACAGACATCAACAAGATTTAAGTTTAATGTGAGAAAAGAAAATATAAATAGAACCAGTACTATTTATTCCTAACCTCATGTAAAAGAGAACAGATTTGTATGTGTGTATTTGTGTGTGTGTGTGTGTGTGTGTGTGTGTATGTGTGCCATAGCTATGTAGCTATAACTATAGCAACAACACTTAAACTTATATACCACTTTACAGTACTTTACACCCCTCTCTAAGTGGTCTACAGAATCAGCATATTTCCCCCAGCAACCCTAACTCATTTAACAACCTCAGAATGATGGAAGGCTGAGTCAACCTATATCAGCCTGAACCAATCTATATTTAAGATCTGTGGATGCTCTGTTGCCTCCAATTCTGATGCAGTTTCAAATTACTGAATAGGTCTTTTTCTTAACCAGTTCAAACCTATCAGATTTGCTCCAAATTCTAGTCTATCACCAATCACTTGCAACTTTGGGCCAATTTACAGGTTGAATGGTGCCATAGCATTATTGTTGTAGGGACCATGTAGCCTATTTAAGGTCTTTTACAAAAAGCAAACAAAGTAGACTTGAGGTTTTGCAATGTGTTAGCAAAATGAAACACATTGGAACTCTTTTATACAACAAAAATTGTATTTTATAGAAAAATGATACCGGTGGATACAATCTCAAAACATTTAATTGTCCTTTATTTATTTACATTTCCCTAGCTATTTGTTTAAATCAAAGGGGAAAACAAATCAAAGCTAAGTAGTTATTTAATAAAGAATAATTATTATTTTAAGTGGTTAATGCTTTGTATGCAGTGCTTTTTTTCTAAAAAAAAAAAAAAGGTGCTGGAACTCCGTTCTGGGAGTTCTATGAGAAAAAAAGTCCTGTTTGTATGTAACAGGTCATCAGATGCTTCCATAATTCTCTTTATCTGGGTTTCTCCTAGTATTTAGAATTCCAAGTAAACATTTTATAAGAACTATAGGATGTTCATTTGTGCAGCCTCTTTCTTTCTTTCCACCTCCTTCTAGCCTTGAATAAAAAAAATTACCTTCTGGTGACTGAATCCAGGACCTTTTACCACAGTGCTTAATGATACAAGGACTAAAACTTTACATGAGTTTTGAGTAGTAAAATGTGGTACAAAATTGTGTGGATTTTTTTTATTAGTCATTTGAGTTTCAGTAATTTTCAGTCTTATCCTATGTATGTTTTCTCAGAAGCAAACCTCAGCATGTTCAGTGGACCATAACTCAATGACATTTTATAGTTTAGCCATTAAGCTTGTATTTAAGCTATCTGGAGCTAAAGGCTGCAATCTAATATAAACACGATTAATTCCATTGGTTTGAATCAGCTGAACTGTTCTTAATAATAAACTAGATTCTGACCAAAGACTTGTGATTATTTTTATAATACAATAATCATACCGAGGACAATATTTAGAACATTAATTAAAGCTGTGATTCACTTAAAAGCTATCCATCTAGTGCTTTCATTATGCTTAAACTTCCTAAAGATCAGTGCAAAAGATGACAACACAGAATTCTAAACAATAAGTTTGGGTTTTATTTTGTCTTACATTTTGAAATATCCTCATATACTATTTAAAATTATTAAATATAGATTATTATTTGTTAATTTGGAAAAATCTATATCAATACACTATGCTCAAAGTCATTCATGTTTTGGTCACTTCTTAACTGGATTGTTGCAATTTGCTGTACATTGGGTTGATGTTGAACACCACCTGAAAGCAACAGGTCTAAAATGTAGCAGTTTGAATAGTTAGAAGTGCCTCTCAATTTTCTGTAATACTGGTATAGTCAGAACATCACTGATTGCCAGATTACTTTCAGGTGCAATGTAAAGTACTAATAATCACCTTTAATATCCCAGCAATTTCTATAAGAACATTTTTGAAGGAATTATCATCATCAGATACCATAAGGATATGTCTTTTCTGTGACTGCCCCTTTCCTTAAGAATAGTGTTCATCTGGTATGCAGTCAGTACCAAAACTGTTCACTTTCAGGTAATCCATCAATACCCGGCTTGTCTAAAAAACCTTTGGGATTAATAATACAGTGGGTTTTTCCCTCAGAAACCAATTGTTATTGTCATGAATCTTTTTCTTCAGCGCATAAATGAATAGGCAGGTTTACTATTGTTATTGGTTTGAGTGTGTGTTGTTTTTTTAAATTTGATTTTGCATTGTTTATATGCTGCTTAAACTATTTTTAGACTATAAATAATCATAAATAATTATTAGTATTAGTATAAATATTATGAATTCATTTACTCTCGAATTTTTTTCCACTTTTCCCTAGCTAAAAAAGAAAATACACTCTACAACTTCTCCCTTCATGTGCTCAAGAGAATGCATTTATAAAAAGCTGAGACTGACAATCACTTTTCTCACAGAACATAACTGATGAATTGTCTGGATCTCTTTGTTCTGTTTGTTTTGCTGCCAGTCAGAAGAGAATAGGAATGCTTAAATTATAGCTTGGAAAAGAACAAAATCAACAACCAGAGAAAAGCTAGAGCTAAGATTGCCAAATTGTTGTGGAGACCCTGTAAATAATTACATGATGGATATAATCCATGCAATTGCAATGAACATATTTGAGATATAAATATGACAAGAGTAGATGTTCCAACATAATTAACTACAATTAACCTAATGTAGACAATTATAATTACATTGCTATGTCAATTAACCTCTTTTCCATCCTTTTATCATACCATCTAATATAAATATGAACCTTCAAAAAAGGTGAAGGAGCTAGACTCCATAAAAGATTAATACCCTATATCAGTTCCCATTCCTGGAGAAAATGCCGAATGATAAAAGAAATTTAAAAAAATCATACCCCAAAGTCCTTGGCCATAGATTTTATTCAGTAATAACATACATGGCCTTAACTTTCTGCCTCAGATTCAAAAGTGGCTTGTTACTCTACCAAGAAAAAGGTTATAATTCTGAATAGAATTTATTGTACTTCAGAGAATTTGCAACATGAGACAAGAAAGCACTTTTAAGAATTTGAACTGCCAGGAAAAAGAAAGAAAGAAAGAAAAGAATTTGAACGGCACTGTGTGTTTTCTGGCTGTGTAACTGTTACTGGTATCCTCACTCAACTACACCATGTTTTCTTTAGTAAATCAATTTTTTTATAAAACCAGAACTGTGTAAATTTGGTGCATAATGGAAGATAAGATTTTGAACTGAAATGTAAAAAGGATTATAAACATATGAACTGAAATCACTTGAAGATTCACTTTAATATATAAATATATAAAGTTTCAATTGTGGGACTTTCCTATTTTTTTAAGTGATATAAACAACTACAAACATTTAAATGAGATAAAACTAAACAAATTCTAAATCACATTTTTTGGTTAAGAAGGAAAAAAAAGCAGATAATGCAATAAAAACTAGATTGTGCCCATTTATGTTTATGGAAGAATCTCAAAGATTGTAATTTAATTTTAAATGTATTTAAATAATAGCAATAGTATCTAGGCTTATATACCACTTCACAGTGCTTTACAGTGCTCTCTAAGCAGTTTACAAAATCACATATTTCTCCAACAATCTGACCTCATTTTACCGACCTCAGAATGATGGAAGGCTGAGTCTCCCTTGAGCTGGTGAGAATCAAACTCCTGGCTGAATTAGCCTGCAATATTGCATTCTAACCACTGCGCCACCATGGCTCTTTTAAGTTAAAGACTTAGTTTGGTCTAGTAGTTAAGACACCAGACTAGAAACCAGAAGACTGTGAGTTCTCGGTCTCTCAGCCCAACTCACTTCGCAGGATTGATGAAAAGTGTATGTTCACTGCCTTGAATTAAGGATAAAAATATAATAAATACATAAACTTTTTTAGGTGCACCAACACTTCTAGGCCAAGTAGCTAACCTTTGTCAATACATACAGAAACATAAAAAAATATCTATGAGTACATCCAAATGATCTTATCAGATGTAATGCAGAGTAGACACCTTGTTAATTATTTTATAAATATTTCAAGGATATATTAACAAATTCTTGAAAAACTGGTGTAATAAGTTTCCTTGTGAGTGAGCTGAAAAATCAGCCAGTGTGTTTTATCACCTTCACAAATCCCATTTATCAGTGCACTTAATAATAGTGTGTTCTTAATTTTCTACTAAAATTGATTTAAGCAAGGAGAAAAAGGAGAGAAAAGAACAATATGAATTTATTCTGCTATTTTTGTTTATTTTTTGTTTATTGAAAGATCTTTATGGCTGACCATTTTAAAACAACTCTGAGCAACATCAATACTAAAACTAAAAGCCTGTCACTCCAATCAACCTCCAGGGGTCCCCAACAATCAATCTCAAGTTTTCACCACTCTATCCCAGTCCCTGGGAAGGAACCAGATTTTAATGGCTAAGAAGGTGGAGACCTGCCAGCTTGCCAGATGGTGGCTGTTCCATAAGGTAGGGGCAGCCACAGAAAAGGCACACTTTGTTGGTTTTATTATTTAAGAGAAGAGATGTGGAGAACACACACCCAACTTGATCTAGTGGGACAGTGAATCAAAGCCCTAAAGCCATTTTGACATGTTCGGGTTGAATCAAAGTCAGTTCCTTCCTGTCCAGAAATTCACAGACTCCAGGCACTCAGGCAGCACTACAACAGCATAACTTATTTCGGCAGGGCTGGAAATGTCTAACTGGATATCATCATTATATTTGTCCCATGCTGGCAAATAACTTAATCCAGCAGTTTCATGTAAAAGTTAAAGAGGAAAGATGAGAGAACAAATACTGAAGGAACGCCACATTTCAGGGCTTTATGGCTTGACCTTCCCCTTCCAACACCAACTTAACTAGCTACGGATGAAGCAGAAGAATCACCATAAAATAGTACGTCCCATTCCAATTTCCGAAGCAAGTTCAAAATGATACCATGTTCAATGGTACTAAAAGCTGTTGAGAGATCCAGGAGCTTGCACAATCCCCATCCTGAGCCTTCTAGGGCTCATCCACAAGTGCGACCAATGCCATCTCGGTACTGTATCCTGGCCTGAATCCAGACTGCAAAGGATCCCAATAAACTGCTTTATTTGGGGACCTCTGAAGCTGAGCACCAACCACCCTCCAAAAAGGGAAGGTTGGAGACTGGCTGAAAATTGTCTAACACAGTTGGGTCTGGCATGGTTTTCTATTTCTTATGCAAATCTCTACATTTCCTCAAATCTATACCCTTTTATCTTTAGCTTCTCCTAACATTTATTAAAAAAATAAATACAATTTACAGTATTTGTTCAGATCTCTAATGCAGCTCACTTTTAATCTGCTGCATCTTTTTTTCCTATTCTCTTCCACATAAAATGTTTATTTTTAATACTAATTCTTCTTTGTTGTCTAAGTGGATCTACAATAGCATGTTTCCTGTTAGATTATTGTTATAATATACAGATTTTCTTTATTTTATATCATATTTTCTCTATATTATACAAGATAATATTCATAATTGTTAAAGACATTTTTATTCTGTTGCACAAATTACAAGTGACCTATGCAAACAAATAAACTGTGGCAGAGCCTCAAGAAGTTCTGATAGAGGTATATTAAACAATGGTGGTATTGCTATTTTCTCATGCAAAAAGACTCAGCTTCCACAGTTGGCATTTCCTAGATGGATACACAAAGAGTATATGTCTCTCCCCCCTCCCCGCTCCCCAAATGCTGTTTTTTTTCTGATTTAAATTTTAAGATGGACTTCAGATCTGTTCACCACAAGTTATCATGCACTGTGGATGCTGCCCATTGATTTAGGGCAAACTCCAAACATTTTCTCAGCTCTTTCTTTTTAGAAATTTGGCCATAAGATTTTCCTTTGCAAATTTATGCTTTATTTTTCCACTGTTGTAAATACAACTCTGGAAGTTCAATTAAACTGTTAGCAATTTGTGTATCAACTCAATGTTGATAGATATCTAGTCTTGAGTCAAGCTTTTTTAGGTTGTTTGTTTCAGGCAAATTTAAATCTCAATGGAATTTAAATGTGGAATCCTACATTGTGATTAAAGTAGATGTTATACAGCTTATTTTATTGTTTTAAAATGATTTAGATAAAGGAAGGCCATATTTGAGTTATCTACTTTGCATGGTGACCCTACTGTGCAGGTCAAATAATACAATTTCTACTTTTAAGCTGATTAAAAGTAGAAATTGTATTATTTGACCTGCACAGTAGTTTCACCTCTTTGTATTCTAGTCATTTCCAGCATTTTTCTCCTCATGATCCACATTTGTTCAGAATATTTGTTCATAATCTCTTGATGTGGTTGAAGATTAAAGTCTTAAATGTGAGCAGCTTGACTCTTTTTTATTATTTATATATATATGAGTTGTCTGCAATTAAGAGGCCGCTGTAGAACATGGCATCATTAGGGGAATAATTTGCTGATGGAATGACAAAGATAATATACCCAGAGGGTTTTCTTTTGTAGTAATTGTGCTGGGCAGTTACCCATGCTGTGCTTTAGAGGAATTATGGATAATTACCACAAATCATAGAATGCGAGGAATACTTTTATGTCATTTTTTTAAAAAAATAAATCCTTGTAAGAAATATAGGGAACTCTCTGCGTATATCTGTGTAATATGCACATATACATACATATTTCTTGAAAACAAGATAATGAAGATATATTTAATAAAGTGTATAACATTAATGTACAATTCTAGAAAAGCTTGCTGTGTTCTATAGATTGAAAGTTATTTCAAATATTAATTACAATCAACATTGTTCTAAAACTTTGTTAAATTCTAAGCAAAAATGTGTCAGCCCATTAAACTGTTTAATTTTCATTCCTGCAAAAATTTGACATGATTAAAACAATTTAGTTTTATTTGGTTTAAAAGAGTGTTGACTAGAATAACATGGGGCTAAACATGGGATCCAATTATGTAATAATCAGTTGCACACAAAGTTATATGAGTAGCAGATGATTCGCACAAGGGTATATCAACTTGCACAGCTTAGATACTACCAGTTGAAACAAACAAAGAAAGAAACAAATTCTCCATGTTATTAAAAGCCCAACTTAAAAGCACTTTATTAAATCTTGTTTAGTTTTTGCTTCCTGGACCTTGTCCAACAGTGGAGCTTCAACTGAGATTTCTCAAATGTTCAGCATAAAAGAGCTGTTCACAAATAATTTGCTTTTTGTGTTCCAATTTTAAATAGACTAAACATACTGAAGATACCAGGACTTTACCATTCCAAAGTGGTACTTATCTGTCTACTTGCATTTGCACACTTTTGAACAGCTGGGTGGTCAGAAGCAGGGATAAGTAACAGGATCTAACTCTGTTGCTCAGCATGCAGGTCTTGAACCCGGGCTATCAACTTTCCATCTGACAAGTTCAGCATCTTTAACTGCTGAGCCTTGCTCCCCCAGCCTCAATATACAAATTTTGCTAATAGTATTCCAAGCTATCCAGAGTGCACTAGAGTTGGATGGTCAATAAATAAACAAACAAACAAACACACTACATTATACAGGAGAATTATAGGACCAGAACCAGAATCATTTTGCCTCTAAACACACCACTCTTCCTCCAAACCACCCAAAGGCCAGGTATGCCCATTTCAGGATGACCTAGAGCCATAACTTTTGTGGCAGGATGGACCACAGTTTTCCATTTCTAATCCTAGTCTATAAGGCTGGCTTAGAGATAAATGTGCTTAGTTGTCTTGTGGCTCTGCCTATAAGTGAATCCACCTAAATTATCATTTGGGCTATGCTGGAAAATCATTGTTTTATGCAAATGCAAGATTCTGACAAAGAACTAATTATTTTAATTAATCATTTAAATTATTATGTTTTATTCTCCTAAAGTTTTCTTAGGAACAGATAAAGCAGCATCTGGCATTTGAATTACATGCTAAGCTTGGTTAACCAAGCCATGTATGGCTCATTAACAATACCTACTTGCATGTAGATTCAGCAGATGTCCATGAACACATACACCACTGAGTCTTATGGCTCAGTGTAATATATAATTGGTCCTGCATGTGTTGTGTATAACAGCAGTAGGTCTACTCCAATACACATTGGTTCTATATTTTCTCCAAATAATGTTAGTTTTATATACAAAACTAATACAAGCATAGACAATTCCAACAAATGTAGTCAATATCTATGTGGGCCACTTAAACAGGTGGCTAAGCATAGGCACTAACTACTGTGCTGATTAGACATGAAATAATTCTTCATTTTTTTTTCAATATACAAAAGCTTTGTGCTTAGATATCAAATGCCATTCTTTGTATTCAATAAATAAGATAAAAGACCAAGCTGTACCAATAGATATGGATCCTAAACAAAAGGATAGTGTTATAGGATAAAGGAGATTATTGTCACTTAAAACCAAGCCAGAAAAAGTGAGGATGCAGGTTTTTAAAAAATAGACCAGTGTGGAGAAATTATCTTTCTGGTAAAAGGCTTTTTAAAAAGGTGAAAATAACTTTATAGTAAACACTTTCTTTTTTTCTCCAAGAAACTAAATTGTCTATAAATCTGAATTATTCATATTGTTTCTTGAAAAATGTTAAGTACTATTTGAAACTCAACCTTTCTAGCAAGATCCAATCTCTTCCCAGTATTTATTTAGTTTTCCAATTTTATCATATCAGCTTCAGACAAGAGGCTGGATCATGGCTGCTGTTGTTTTAACCAGACATATCCAGTTGAAGGAACAAACCACTTAGACCTTGTGCAGATAATACATTTACCATGATGTTTTTCCACTGTTAATTTCACCTAAAGTAGAGACTCAATGTAAGATAACAGGAACTGTTCCATTATTAGAAGTACCCTATTTCTTAATTATTGTAATTTTATGAACTCTTTGCTTACTTACCTGTACTGGAAGGTGGGAATGGATAGGAATGAAGCCAGCCACACCAACACAGCATGAGTAAAGGTAGTGCTGTGTATCACTACACAATTGTAGTGCAAAGTATATTTACAAGACTACATGTATATAAGCATTTATCTGTATATAGATCTAGCTAGGGCTGATAGTCTAGCAGAAATATGTATTCTACTTAATAGTTAGAACTTAACAATTAGAATAGAATAGAGCTGGAAGGGACCTTGGAAGTCTTCTAGTCCAGACCCCTGTTCAAGCAGGAGAACCTATTAAACTTATTAAAACTTATTAAACTTATTAAATTAAACTTATAACATTTTGCTTTAAAAACAAATTGCTCACTGCTATTTTTTCCTCTTCATTCCAGCCAACTTCAGATTTAGGAATATTTCTAACCTTAATATTCCAGTACCCAGTTATCTAGAAACCAGACCACATGGGGTTCACTAGCCACCACTAGCCACCATCCACAGCTGTGTCTCTTTCTGCTGTCTCTTTTACATAGGTTTTTCTTTGATTTCAGCTGCCTCAGGTCCCTTCCTGGATTTTCTCCTTGGTCGAGGGTCCTGTAACTTCTGGTGGGCCTCTCACACCAGCAGAATTTCCTTTAAAAACCCTGGGAAAAAACTCTGTCTTCTGTCTATCTGCCTTGGCTTCATTTACAACTCACTGTTTTGAACCTTATATGCTAGCTTGCAGGAGTTTAAAACTTTAAAAAAAATTCTCTACAAGTTCTCTTGCCTAAGATGGCGCTGACAGATCACTGCAGAAAAACAAGCTGTGACCTTGATTGTCGCATATAACATTTTCTGCTCCAGGCAGTTCATCCTTCCACAGGCTGCTACATTCCTTGTAAGAATATAATGTTCCAAAAGTAATTAGTAACTGAGCTGGTTTGTCACAGTTTGCATTACCTTTTAGACATAGTTTCTGGATATCTGGAAGATATTTACAAAAACTATCCAACAAGCCCATATTATTTTTACTAGAACAGAATTAAAGAGATATCAGAAGTACCTCTGATATTGAAAATCTATTTTTCCCTCTTTATTCTAAAAATTAAACTTGCAGTTATTTATTTTTAATCGATAGTTATTTTTCATTGTTCTACAATGTCATTTTAACTTACTGGCAATATACTCCCATGTAATGTGCTCTTTATCTCAGTACAAACATTAGTGCAATTAGTGTGCAGTTTCTTGGGGGTTTCTTTGCATCTAGCCTCATCTAGCCTAGCAACTCTGCATCTTCTCTATAACAACCTGGAATACTAGGTTTTGCTTCATAAACTCTACATGTACAAAGAATGAAATGACCAAATGCATGCATTTTTCTTTCCTAAAACTCTGGATTGATGCCATTCCAAGATTAATTAATAAAATGTTCAAATAAACACAGGGTTTTCCAATAGAAAATCTTTGTAGGTTTTTTTTTTAGATAAGATATTCTTATTTTTTTCTACCCATCTTTCAGAGTGATGAACAATATCTTCTTGTGCTTTAAGTGCCTCCTGCTCTGCCTGGCTTCCACAATGATTCAGTGACTCTAAGGATTGTTTATTAAGTTTCTACTTGGCCCAACATTGCTTGAATTGTATGTTGTTAGGCTCTATTGCTTACCAGACATTTCACTACAATATCCTAGGAATCTGATCTTCTCAACTGTTAGCTCTGTCAGTTCTGCCAGACATGTCATCTCAGCTTATTAAGCTTTCAGTCATTCATCAGTTAGTTTTACTCACTCTTGCCACTATCTTCAAAAGATTTTATTTTTAACACTTTCTATTTCATGGCAACATGTTGATGACTAAATATAAAAAACAGCATATAAATTGAGGGGTTTTGTGTGTGTGTGTATTGGCAGCTTCTGGATATTTCACTTAATATCAAATTGTTAGAGGTGAATCCAACAAATTGGATGACAAAAGAAACCATGTACACTTTCTCCCTTACATTATTGGTCCAAATGGTCAACAATGTATTATCTGAATTAGTCATTAAACTTATTTGAACAAATTTTAAGAATTAAATGTTTAATTTGATAAAATAATGCAGTTCTCTCCCATCATACACATACAAGTACATCGAATAAACATGTTTGCTTCTTTTTCTATCATGTATTGTAGTGCATATATCATATGTATTGAATCTGATCCTTTTTAAAATAATTGTTTTATTAAATATTACAAACAAATAAAAATTAAAGTGCAGGAAACAAAAAAATGCAAAGAAAAATAGAAAAGAAAGAAAAAAATAATAGAAGAAAAGAAATATATAAAGAAATTACTTCTCTTTTCATCACAACTATACCATTAGGAATATTGTCTGGATTTCTAGCCAATATCTACTGCTTTGTATTGTTTCCATTGTTTCTTGTCCTGTCTGGAACAACTCTGAACTGTTCTTTTCTATTTTCTATATATCTGTCTTTTAGATAGTTGAAGACAGCTGTTATATGGCAGAGATTGCTTCTAGAGATGGCATATTGTCATTCACTAGAGTCATTTTAGCAGAGCCTGGTTAGGATTTGTCAGGTATACAATAATAGTGGATTCTTGTAATTGGCAGTCATATCTGTAAATGATGTGCAATAGTTAAAGACTGTCTCATTTAATTTACTCCATGTTTGAGTCAATTAATGGTAATAACTTGGAAGTAGAGAAAAGCATATTCTTAATCCCCTTCTGTTTAATTAAGGTTGTAGGAAGAAACACAAAAAGTTAAATTTTCTATATATGTTGTATTTTAATTTGTAAATTATAGAAAAATATGTGCCTTTTAACAGTATAAAATGACAATATAATAAGTCTACCTTTATCAAAGCAATAAATGTACATTTTAAAATCAGTACAAGAAGGAGAATGGGAAGAATCTAATATACACTATTTTTGACATTTCTTTATTGCACAAATTTAAAAAAATCTGAAATAAGGTGGTATGTAAACAACATAGTGTTAATTTTAACTTACAAATATGTAGTTCCTAAAATATGTTTCTTTTATTACATTATCGATTCTGCAATGTTTTAGAATCAATTTTAAAAATAAATTACATTTAGGGAAGTGTTCATTAGTGGACTATGGAATACTTCTCTGGAAATTTAATTTACTGTGAATGAATAAAATAGATTCTACCACTAATTTTTTAAAAAAATCAGTAACACTTTGTAAAATAGGACAGTTCTGCAATGGATTTAAAATGTTTTGGAACATTGAAACTGTGAACATGAATAAAAGAAACCTATTTTTTAAGATTTTGCTTAAAATAGGATCTATACGCAGTATATCCAGAGTTTCCTCCTTTTGTCCGGCTATCCTTAGTCCGGCTAAGTAATAAAATTAATCCTAACTGAATCCTCCAACACCTCCCCCACCCGAGGAATCGCCAATCCTAGGCATTTCAAGATGGAACAGTTGAAGCTGGTGGCAGATGCTGTGCTTTCCCATTGTGTCTGAGAAAGAAAATTGCCCATTTGCTTTCTACTTAGTGTATAACATGAGAAGAATCGCTAGCACATATATATAAATGCAGATGCTGTAGATGCAAGAAACCAAAAGGAGCCTGTTGAGTGCTTTTAAGAAATTTCTTTGGGGGGGATTGTTTTTCTTGGATGACATATTTATTAAGAGAATGACAGATCTTTGATTGCACATAGAGCATAAACCAACCTTCCTTCCTTCCTTCCTTCCTTCCTTCCTTCCTTCCTTCCTTCCTTCCTTCCATCTTTCTTTCCTCTTGCACTTCAAAGAAATCTGCCATTCCTTTTACTGACTTACAATCAGACCAATTGCTGAGCATATTGAAAAATGAAAAAATGAAAAGGAGGCATTTCTCCATCCCTATTCCCAAAATGCTTTGTACCTCCCTATATCATCAACAAGATATCAACATCAGCAGATTTTCTAGAGCAGGGCTTTTCAACCAGTGGTACTGGTACCACTTGTGGTACATTGGACCTGGCAGGTG
>JANHFS010010233.1:194930-208434 GCA_032467975.1 Trimeresurus albolabris | reverse complement strand
AAGACCTGGAGGAACGTTGTCCATGGGGTCGCGATGGGTCGGACACGACTTCGCAATTAACAACAACAACAAAGAGATGATAATCTACTCTGCATTTTTGCAGTGAAATTCCTACCTGAAAAAGATTAGAATTAATTACTTAGTTCTCTTATAATATCTTTCTTTCTTATTTTTTTCAGTTGGTTCTAAATTAACATAACAGATCTGCCTTTTGAAATCTGATTGATTTAGTTGGTCTTTGGACTACAGAATTTCCCAAAGATAGATATCATAATTCAGACAAGAATAAGGTCCTGTTTCAGCCTAGTAGTACTGACATTTAGGTACTCTTTCTTTCCTTATTTATGTATTGTTCAAGCACATGGAAAAACACAAAAAACAATGTTGTCTTTCATACCCAGCTCAATTTCACTTGCCTTATTTTTCTCTCTAGTTTTCTGCTCTGGCTGTCATATAGACAAGCATTACTCTCACAAATGGATTATTTCCATTGGATATCCACTCTTAATAAATTTGGCAACAAACCTACATATTCACATAAAAATTCCATGATTCAGACCTAATTTATCATTCACTTTCTTTAAATCAACAAATATGCAATAATCTTTATGTTGCACATTCATGTATTTCTCAATAACCTGCTGACAACTAGCAATTTGGTCTGTACATTTGCTATCACCTATTTTATTTTATTGTATTTTTATTTTATTTTATTTATTTTATTTACTTATCTTGCACCACTTGTTTTGTTCTTATCTTTCTTTATTTCATGATTTTATGAAGCACCCCTTTTCATGCTTTTGTTTTGCATAATTACACACACTGATGAAGTGTTGTATATTTTTTCACACTGTTTCAAGGAAATCGTCTTTTTTGTGTTCTTTTTCATCCCTTGTGTTGGGAATTATTCTACTTTCAAAAAATTTTTAATGGGTCATCATTATATTCTCACTCTTGTTATTTTCACTGCTTCTGTTACCTTTTGTGTCCATTGTCAGTGGTCACCATTGTTACTCACTTTGCTGCGATAAACATTTTTTAAATCAATCCTATAATTTTACATAGGTTAAGTTTATTATCTGTTGATATAAAAATGATACCAAATGTATCATCAAAAATGATACATTCAATTTGAATGACTTCAGGGACTATTCCATGACATGAAAGTAAAAGAAGAAAATGGCAACTTTTGTAGAATTCTGCAAACCATGCTGAAGTCAGAAATCTGAAGAAAATTGATGAATCACATTGCTAATATTTACTAATATTGCATTTAGCAGTTCACTAATGGAAACTGAAAGTGTGTACTTGACAATGTTTGTATAACAATGAAGGCATGAAGATGACTTGCTCCTTTGATGGATATGAAAACTAAACAACTTGGGAGTGAAAGAGCTGAATTATTTATACCTAGAGATATTAAAACTAAATAAAAAGCCATATACATTTCATTTATCATTTCTGAACTCTCCTTTCTTTTAGATCAGCAATTTTATAAAACAAGATTGCAGAGGTATCATGTGGCATGAGTAAGAAAGATAATGGGATAGAACATATTTTGTATTTTGATACTTTTGCTTGAAGTACTTACAAATTGGTAATTAGTGTTTTTTAAATTCTGAGATTTTTTCCAATATCTTAGATATTTAATTGATATTAAAACTAACCTGAGAAAAAGTCACCTCAACATACCAAGCTGTAAGAAATAATTAAAATGCCATGTTTGACAGTTTTTCTCCATTGTCTGCTTCTCCAAACTACAGACAGAAATTTCTCCCTTCTCCTTCCAAAATAGCTGTGAGTCTACTGGCATTCTATGTTAGATCATACTGGCCCTAATGCAGAAGATTATCAAGGAATTTATAGAGGCCTATTCAGGCATCTTCATATTTGTGTTTCCTGATTCAGTTAGTTTTACTTTAATTTTCCCTTTGTACTTTATTCTAAATATCACCATTGTCCTTTCTGAATATATAAGATATTAGTATTAAGCTTCTAATGAGAAATGTTCATGATGGAAAAGAAATGGGACCAGACCACCAAGGTCATGAAAGAAAGCATTGCTTAATAACAAAACAAAGCATCCCCCTCCCTCCCAACACAAGCTAGGAGTCAGGGAGGCATCTAATTGAATGTTCTAGGTGGCAATTCTGCAATTCCGCTAATTGGGAATGTATAGCTGAACTATTCAGCTATACATAGCTGAACTAAGGATGAGTATTCCAAGTGTAAAAAAAAAGCTAACCATTTCCCAAAGGTCCCTTCCGTCCCTGATCAGAATCCTTAATACATAATTCAAGAGTTGAAAATAGATTCTTTATTTGTTTTACTACTGAGCACAGTTCTCATATGCACATTCCTTTCCACACATAAATGAAAAGCTAGCATCTTGAGAAATCAGATAGTGATTATATTTTCCATGATATATATATCTTTCATATTAAGGAAGATTCTATCTTGACTCATTTCTTGATTATGAATTGATTTCCTATTTGTATATACACAAAGGAAAAAAATATTAAATTTTGGGACAGCATCAAGAGCTGAGAGGTTTCCAAGGAGAGAATATATGCATTGGTGGAAGAGAATTTTGAAGGAAAAGAGCTGCTAATAATAATGAGAAAAAGAAGAAAATGATTCATCCTAATTACTCTTCTTAGTCCGGAAGCATCTTTTGTTTGTGCTTCAAGAGGCCTGCATCCAAGAGTTGTGGTTATTATTTCAGTCTGAATAAAGTAATCGAAATCCAAATTATGAGTTGTCTAAAATGTAATCTCTAACTTCTGCCAACATTTTTCTTATATTTTTATCAAAATTTAATAGTCTTTGGGACTTGTTAATTCGGAACTTATATAAAAGATCTAGAATACATACATTATTTCCTGTCTATGGTATATTAATAAGAACATGGATAATACCAATATATGGAGTATGCAAAGTAGTGGTAAAGAAAAGTATAGAAGTATAGGATGGATGGAGAATTCCTAAGATAAACTGAAATGAATACATATCAGATGCATGTACCAATGCCTTGAACCATCTAGCATTACTGGAAAAATACAAGACATTAACTATTACTTTTAATTTAAAAGAAGGCATTTTCTGACTCAGTGTGAATTAGGAAGGTGTTGGAATAAATGGCCTAAATAGAGTTTTCCAGTTTTATGACTCTGTGGGTATTATTTTTATATCAGGACTCCAAGACTGAACTGTTGCATGGAAGTAATATGTATGTAATTACCTTGGGAGAAAATACATATAAAGAAGGATTAGAATGAATATACTCAGAATTAGCATTAATCAAGTTTTTTTCCCCCATTAATTCTTAGTATGGCTGCTATGAGTTCCTGTTACCTTCCAATTGCATAATAAATCACTGGGATGTGCACGTGTCATTTTAAGCAAGTGGGATTCTTTAACCACAGCTACTTCCAATACTTCTGCCATCTTCCTCATTTCCTCTAATATTCTTAATTGGGACATTTCAATAGAAAAGGAAATCTTTAGCTCAGGGTCGAACTGAAGCTTGGTTATTTGCTTGCAGATGTTTCATTATTCAATGACATATCATCATCAGTGCAGGTTCAGTTTCTTTTTCTGGTTTTAAATCTGTTTGAAAAATTAGAATGTACGTAGATCGTGGCTGGAAGGGAGCCATATCAGTGCCACTTGAACCATAGCTTATGTGCTAGTGAGTAATTAAAATAAGGACAGAAAGAATTGTTTATTTTGTATACATTTTTACAGAACATTTGTACTACACATGAGTTTATGTATTTTCCCCAAATATGTACTTATTTTTAATTAAACTATTAAGTCCATAGCATAGACAGTACAAACTCTTTGCTGCAATATCTGTTATCTATATCATAGCAATTGGAAGGGTCATAGCATTTTACCCAATGGTGGATCCAAATATGTGAACAACCGATTCTGTGTGGATGCTGCTTCCGGAAGTTCATTCTGGGCCTGGGCAACAAAAAATTAGCTACTGGTTCTTCCAAAGTGGTGCAAACCGGCTGAATCCCACCACTGATTTAACCAACCAACAGACAAAAAAATTTTTTACCCCTCACACTTACTATGCAGGCAGAAGAAAGTATTATTGTAGAGACTTTGGAGATCAGGATTATGGTAGAGACTTTGGAGATCAGCCTAAAGTTTCAAAAAAGATCTGCTTGCACACGGAATGTAATGTTTTTGTAACATTAAATTACAAAGATTTAAGCAGATCTTTGTGTCTTTTTACTTTTACCTTCAGTGTAGCTCATTGCCTTTCTATTTTTGCCCAATTTTTGGGTTTTGGCTTCTTTAGGCTTCTTAGTTTATACGTGGAAGGGATTTGTATGCGTGAGAGTGAACGGTTGGTATATGCACATTTTCAAGCAATCTTATTGGTATTTATTAATACAATTTATACAATTTTATATTTTTCTTCTGCCCTTACCTTGCCTTTTTCCTCTCCCTTATTTTTTTTTACTTTTCATTTTTTTTCTTTGGATGAGGGAAATATAGCTCTTCTTGACTATATTAGACATATACATGGTTGAACAGATATACTGTTAAGTTACAGGCATACATTTATTGAATATAGAGATTCTTAGAATCATTTTTAGCTGGATCAGGAAATCTGATGGTAAAGAGTGGTAAATGTGATTGTGCTAGACTTTTGACTGGTTCAGATGTTTTTGCCTTTATCCATCCTTTCTTTTTTGTGGATACCATCAAGATGGCCTCCCTTTCTGGTAAATACAATACATTGTTTTTGTGGTATATCTTTAGATCATTGTTGTGGAATATTGTAGCAATGATACTGAGATTGAAGAACATCCTTTTATTCAGGAAAAAAACAAGGAAGAATGAGCCCAAATATTTAAAGGAAGCTGCACCTGGTGCAGATGGTTTTAAACATCTTCTACTTCTACAACTTTTAATTCCTAAATTGATTGTGAGCTGCAAAGGAGAATAATGTTTTACGGAGTTGAAAAATCAGACATTTCAGAGCAAAAAAGGCTCTGGGGATCAATATGTCTACAGAATGCTTGCACCAGTACAAACACAGCCATTCAAAACATCCCAAAATTTTGATTTGATTTTCTTTCATTTTTCATATCATTCCTCTACTGTATCTACTGTTGCTGACCTGTGCATCACTTTCTTTATCAAAATCAACAAAATGTTTGTGTCCTAATGCTCAAATGAATCTTTATATTAAAGAAAATGAATATTATATCATACATAAACACACACATAAGCATAGACTACTGTATGACATGATTTAAAACTTTTGCCGTTTCAGCCACTGCATATCTGAATTCTCTCTCTACTACAGAAAAAGAACCTTAGCTAGGTCCTGGAAAAGTGAACATTGCAGATTTACTATTGCATATTGTAGTATTAGATAAGATAAGATAACCTTTATTGTTATCACAACAGCACACATCAAAAATGAAAATTAGTTGCCTGCCCTCAAAGTGAAACACATACATGACACACACCTAAACATACTATCTACAACATATGTATAGACCCACACTCCTACATATACATAACAATAAATATTAAATATTGTCCATCTTGAATATTGGTGTTTGTATTGGTGTTTGTTTGAGTGTGTAAAGAGATAAGCTCCTCAGCTTGTGTTTTGGTCTAGATTGGGATCCTATACATTTCCTCTACTAAAACTCAAATTAGAATAATGAACTGCAAACATCCATGACCACATTGTGAATATTATTTTATTTTGGGGTGAAAATTTTGCCTGCTGGTATAGTATTTGTATATTAAATACTATATACAAATATTATATACTGTTTATTCTCAGCATAGCCTAATTCTTTCACTGACCCCCATGAGATGCCAAGTGATGTCAAGAATAATGTACAAGGCTCATTTGGGATTTGTGCTTCTTAAGCATCATTTTGCAGCATAGCCCACATGAGAGTTATATTCATATAGAAAATGTCACTCTGTTTAAAAAGCCTATATAAATGTAGGCAAAAAAAAAAGACGGTTTCACTGATAAGCTGATAGATAGCTGGATATGTGCAGAAATAGCTTTTAAGTAATATTTTATACATATCTCTTTTATCTTGTTTTCTTTGCTTTTCACGGTGTGTTATTTGAATACTATAAAATACTTTTTTAAAAGATAATTTGAGAAGGAGAAGTGTTTATGATAAGTAGAATCTTAATCTATTTTGGTAAAATATTAATGAGAGAATTGTGATAGCCAGAATACTAATATTCACTAGTCCTCGATGCCACTAACAATATTATTTGTGCTCATCTGAGCTTAGATCCCCAAATCCTAAAATATGCTAAGATACTACAGTGTGAGAAGCAGTTGTAGATAAGGAATATTTCATAGGTGTACACATTGTATTAGTAGTTAAAAATGCATGATCCATATTAAGAAAACTTCAGTTCCTTGTGGGTTGAAAACTATTGGAAAAGAAAGCTGAACCAGATGAGGCTTTCATCGAATCCGGAACATTCTTCTATTTTCTAAACTGAATTTGAAGAAACCCTTTGATGTTTGTACTCTGAGCAATACCTTTTATTTCCTTTTCCAGCAACTGAAAAAATCAATGGCGTAACCACAAGAAGCATACATGAAATACATTAAGTGTGAAAGTACAATTGTGCCCAATCCTTGGTTCTTTACTTGAGGAAATCTCACCTCCAATATCTAGGAATTATTCTCATCATACTATAATAATTTTTAGTCATCAAGCAAGTCACTTCAAAGACCTGATGGTCATTCACCAAAAAGCTAGCCATAGTACATTTGTCAAAGAATGGTTTCTCTACACATTTTAAAGCAAATTTAGTTTCAAAACTGTATCCCTGTTGTTGTTTTTTGTTTCCATGGTGTTATGTTTTATGACAGTATGATTAACAATTTAGTTCCACTACCATTACAAAAAATATGTAAGATATTCCATATGGTAGCTGCCGACAATTCTACTGATCCTTCAATAGGCAAGAAATAAGCACCTGTAGCTATAATGATATATAGATTACAGCACAGCATGAATTTATAGAAGGCAGTTAGCAAACTATGTAACTATTCAGTATTGCAGTTTATATATAACTTTCATGGAGAGCCTTAGCATTTGTCAATGTAAACATAAGTCTTACTTGAGGTCTATCTTCAGTAGCTTTGTGATACTGAAAATTCAGCTAAGGTACTTTTGACCATTTTTTTCCCCTAAAGGGAATAAGAAGAAACAAAATCAGGTATGTTTAATCTTCTTTTAATATCTGTTATTCCAGTACAGATTTTAGAGGAAAGAAATCCTGTAGATTTGCTAGAAAATAAAACACAAATTTAAGCACTCTTTTTCTTTGGCAGGCCTCCTGGTTCCTAATACATTATGCCATAAACTGTACAATAAAGTAATAATGTTTATTTACTACAGAAATTAATATAATCTCAGTAATAGACATTAAACATTAAAATAAAAGCGTCATTTAAGAAATGGTCTATCAAAAACTGTGGACTCCAAGAATGGAAACAAGATTTTGAATTTCATTTGTTCTCATTTACTATAAGAAATACAAATATGGCTGCTGATGTTACAATGCGGGGGAGGGGAAATCTGAAGCTGCAAAGACAAAGTTAAAGTATAAATATGGAATATAAGAAATATGACACAGAAAACTCAACCTGTGAACAATGAAATGAATCAATTTCAGAGTAACATATTGGGCACGAACTGAAATGGATTGGAACTGGATACTTTTAAACAGAAAATCTTACTATTTACTACTTAGCACATGAAAAACAAAGAAACAATGGTTTTACCTTCACATTTATGAAAGATATAGGAAACGTATGATGAACATACATTTATTAAAGTCTGTGTGTGTGTGTGTGTGTGCGCACGCGCGCACACGTGCACGTGCATGTATATGTATTCAAGTTTATGCTGCAATCACTGATATATTCTTCTCACCTTCTGTTTAAGATCTACATGAAACTCCTGTATGATGTTGTCTGCTGGTTTGGGGTCAAATATCATCAATTTTAATTTCATACTATATTTCAACCCCTGGTTGTCTGAGCAATGTGGCTAAAATTCTTAGTTGGAAGTTGTGCATGTCTCGATGGGTAAGAACAATCTGGGTTTAATATTGACAAGACTAAATGGCTTCAACTGTCTGGGTCCTCTGATCTGGAGGCATTCCATTATTAATTCTCAATGGGCTTGATCATCCCATCTGAGACTCATCTCAGCTGCCATTTGTACCTGTTTCTGATCTATGAAGCCCTGCTCATAGTCAGTCAAACCTTAATTAGTTCCCAGTTGAATTGCAACACCCTCTACATAGGGCTGCCCTTGAAGACTATCCAAAAGCTTCATTTGGGCAGAATACAGTAACTTGTGTAGTTACAGGCACAGCTTGTCATGTAAATGTAACACGGCTACTCTGTGACCTGTATCCAATTGGCTTCCAGATAAAATTTAAGGTGATTATTATCACCTTAAAAGTCCTACACAGTATACATCTGGATTACTTGTAGCACAGACTTCTCCCAAAAGGCATGATCCAGGATGCCTCTTTTAAATTTTTTCACCTTATGGTACCTAGACATTTGATGGAGTTATTGAAGTCTTTGATACACTTCAAGCTTGGCTGTTGGTTCAGTTTTGAGAATGACATAAAACTGGATAGTAGGTGGGGTAGAAGACAAAACAATGCTGAACAGCCAAAATGGAGCATGATTGTTCAATAGGGTGTGTGTGTGTATACATACAGAGAGAGAGAGAGACAGAGAGAGAGAGAGAGAGAGATCCAATTAAAGAATTTATCCAAAATATTAACATGCTCTGTCCAGTTTCTATAAATCATCCGCAAAGGTGGAACATGAAGATTAATTTAGTGGTCAATGTTTTGGCAAATTTTCTTCTACACTCTGATATTCAATATTTATATATGAAAATACAATTCCAGAACTTCATTAATATAGGATAGAGGTAGAACTTTGTTCCTATGTAATCATATTGTGTTTTTGATTTGGGAGTCAAAAATTGGGAGAAAAATAAACTACATTAGATCCTAAATATTCAAAATTAAGTTATTCAAAGTTTTGTTATCTAGTCTTAAGACATAACAAACGACCTGAGTCAGGCAGCAAATCATATAGAAAATTCCAGAAGTACCCATTCCTATTAAAAATATAATCATTAAAGCAAAATAAATAGTAAATAATTTGTTTTTGTTTCATGGCACTCTACATCTATTTCCTAAGGCACCATCTCAATCTGCCTAACAAAAGGATCAGTCTTTTTCCACACTGATTTGTAAAGCCAGCTTTGTAAGATGTTACATTACAAACAGTTTGCAGCATCTAAAATGTTGCAGTTCATCAGAAAATAGCTAATACTTTCCAGTGATTTTTTTACAATTCATACTTGAGCTGTAGAATGGAAATAGAATTAGCATGTGACTCCTTTGGATTAATAAGAAATTTTGGATAATGTGTAACAGACATATTAGCAGACATATGGTGAGAGCCAATGATAAAACATGCATCACACTATTGCAATACGCTTTTGCAATATGCTCTTTTGCAGCTGGGGTACATTAAACCTTTGTAGTTTGCCCTGATCCCATACATAAATGAAAAGGGGTAATAGTGGTATTGTAATAATATAACACTCATTTCAACATTTTAATGACAGTATCAGATCCTGCAGGCTTCTTTGATGCATACAAATACAAGAGTTTAGGATGTAGCTATTTCAATGTATTATACAAAATCAGCTTGTATATTAGGACAGTAAATGAGAGAAGATTATCTCCCAGAAAATCATGGCAAGGATAGTTGAGAAAGCAATCAAATCTCAATATGGGTTTGTGATTGTCAGAATAATGTAGCAATGATGTGCTGACAATCATGAAGGCAGTGTAGCTAAGAGGTTTTGGAAATAGGCCAAGCTGTAGCCTCTACAAAACAGAGGTTTCAGTGGAACTGGAATTTGACAAAAGTGGAATTGAATTTTCTTACTGCTATGAAAACTTTACTGAAGGGTGAAACATATGTCATATTTTAAAGTTTCTATAATTATCCTACCTTGGAAGGAAGACAGGGAAAATCATTTCTGCCAGAAGGTAAATTAGTGGTTCCAGGAAGACTGACTGTTACTAGGTTTATTCCCACCAGATTCTCCCAAACCCTGAGTTTCCCATGTTAGGTACTTCAAGCCAAACCTCCTAACTATATTGTTATCTGTTTTTAGCTTATAATCTTACCTTCCCCTGGAAACTAAGTTTAGGGCCAATTCACGATAGAGAATGATTGAACGTGATCATTTAAAACTTGTTGACAAATAAACACTGAAAAGAAATGCATATAGCATTACCTTGGCAAACTGCATTGTGGGATTAACATTCCTTTAAATTTAAGTTCTAGGCATTCATTACCTCAGTACTTGCCAAAACAGAGTTTTTTGTTGTCAAAAGAATGTTTCCATTTAAACCCCACATTTAAAATTCTAATAAGATGCTGGATCTCATTCAACACACACAAAAAAATTGTATTGCTCTAGTTTAATTTGAACACAATTAGTGAAATAGCCCATTTTATTGTGATGTCAGTTCCAATTAATGAAAAGCATCCATTTAATATTATAAGACAGAAAGGCTTAAGTTACCGTCATTCCAAATCCTATAACTGTAGTTACTGAATACTGTATGCATTTAAATATTTCTTTGCTCCTATTTAAATAGCCTCTCACCTATAGTAATATCCCAATGGCAATATTTGGAAATTTATTATTAAATGTCCCATATAATTTGTTATTTGGAGAACTCTATTTGGCATATTGAAACCGTATGGCAGTGTACTTAGTTCCATTGCCTCTTCAGGAAGAAATGCAATATCACATTTTTCATATTTAAGCATGTACAATATACTAAAGAATGTAAGATTTTATCCCTGCTATATGCTTGGAAATACAAAGTGTAGATTGTCCTTTTTTATATAGCTGCTAGTTTTGGGAAGAATACAGTTCTTTTTCTATGTTTTGGAAATAGATTGTTTGGGGATATCTATGTATATCTTTATCTATGTTATCTACATCTATTTATCTGTCTATTAATCTAATCTATTAATTTATAAATCAATGTTTAATTCTGCTTAGAATTTGGAAAGCATACTAGGTGAGATTTTTGTTTTTGTTGTTGCTAGAGACATATATTCATTTTCTTAAAGTAAGCCCCACTGAATTCTCCAGGGGGCATTTGTTAGGTGATATTGTAAAAGGTATCCAACCTTCTCTGTACTACATTTTATTCATTAAATAAATAAGGATAGTTTAAGTGTGTGCTGTTTCTTAAATAGATTGTTGTTATTCATATATTAACTATTTGATGCTCTTTCTTAAATCTGTTAGTTATGGAAGCATAAATGGAGGCAGATACATTATCCCATTATTTATCACACTATTAAATTCACATAGCTTATCAAGATTTCTGGATCCAGCCAGTTGGAGAGCAAGTCCATTAAATGATACTTTGCTGAGGGAAAACACCAGTTTTCTTGAAAATAAGCTGAATTGGCTATAATTACTGGGTAATAAGTATTCACAGGCTCAATTGCCCATAAGTTTAAAAGTCCCAAGGGAAGTGAAAGATTGGAAATGATGGGCAAAGAAAACTATAATCAGGACTTTCTGTTCCAGCCTGTCAATCTTCCTGCAGTCTTTCAAAGAGGCCTGGGCACAAGACAATTTAGCTTCTCTCTTTGGTCTCTGTTCCTTTAAAGTTTAAACAATGAGTATAGGAAGGTAAAAGCCCTGCCTAAACTTCCTTAGCTAAAGATTGGCATTAAAGATTTGTCTGACAAAAAAGGGAAGACAAAGGGCACAGAATTGTTACTAGTATTGGCTCAATCTTTTCTATAGAATTAAAATTCAAAAGTGTGAGTTTCAAAAGGGATGTTGGTATCCTAGTCCATTGTCTTTCAAATGCCTTTCTGGATTTACAAATGATTGTTTGATCCCTGCTCTCACTGCTAGAAATCTCCTACAGACACATTCACCCTCCCCCCAAAAAACTTTATCATAACAGTTTTACCCAGTGCTTTTTTCTAAAAAAAAAAAAGGTGACAGAACTCACACACGTCATACAACCCGCCTTGCCTACCCTACAAGGTTCCATCCCAAAAAGGTGCCAGAACTTCGTTCTGGGCGTTCTATGAGAAAAAAAGCCCTGGTTTTACCAATGTTGTAACATGACATCACTGGTGACAATTTGCACTACTTACCTTGAAAGTCAATATTTAATTATGATGATAGCATTCTGCAAATAGGGCAAGGTAGTAAATTTAGCTATATCAAAATTCAGCCAAAACATATAGAGCTGAAATTAAATATAAACAAATATCTAATTTGGCCAATATTTTTAAAAGCAATGTTGAAACTCTGAAGTTCAACCCAATATATTTTCAGGGACAATAAACTGTTTATGGTAAACATATTGGTATTAATTTGCAATGACATATATATTATATGTACAAGGATATAAGTTGTTTCTAATATTATTGAGGCATGATGTGAGAAACAGATAGGGAATTTGGAGGAAGATTTTTTTTCCTGCCAAGTTCTCTGTTATGAGAAAGAAATAGAGGCCCATATGTTCAGAAAAGTCCCATTTCTCCTTCTGAATATTGGTATAATTGAAAAATAGATGCAGTTTTTCATTTAGTAAATAATAGGAATTTTGTATGTCATCAAACTTGTGTCTTCCTTATTATTTGAATTTATGTACCAATGTGAATCAGCAGTGTTTGATGTGTTTATTTATGTAAGATAAGTCTTCCTTGATTTCTACACCAGGCTTGCCTATTGATGTCATATATCTATTGTGCCTGATAGCATTGTGAATGGAATGTCAGAAAATTCTTGTTCAGCTTTTTGTTTTTCAGATCCTTTGGCCTTATGTTTCAAATCCATAGTTTGAAGTCTTAGCTATTCTTTCTTAGATGACAATTCTAAGAAATCTTCATGTTAGAATTGATGCTTTTGCTTTTGCTTGTCTAGCATTTTTGCTGGCAACATCATTCTCAATTAATAAAATTATGAAAAACGTTTCAAGTGAACCTAAAAAAACTGTAGGGTTGATTTATCCTGGAAGAATGCTACTAAATCTTCAATTCTCCAATACCTTCAGTTTCTGAAGAAAAATATCAGGTCTATGTCTCTTAAGCTTATAGGTGATATTTCAATTAAAGAACAGCAAAAATAAAAAGACATCCCTTGTATGTTATTTTCATGTCTTTTTGACATGAAGGTTGAAAGTTCTGTCACTTTTTGTTGCTGTCACCTAATACTGTACTGTAGCAAATGCAGTTTTTGTCATGTGTCTGATTAAGGAAACACTTAAAGGAAACCATCAGGCATATTCATCCTAAGAGATTTTATTTAAGCATTACAATTACTTCAGCACGGCATGAAGGAATGCTTAGAACTGGCTTCTCTTCCGGTATGTATAT
>JANHFS010010233.1:127227-139095 GCA_032467975.1 Trimeresurus albolabris | reverse complement strand
ATAGATAGATAGATAGATAGATAGATAGATAGATAGATAGATAGATAGAT
Organism: Trimeresurus albolabris; assembly: GCA_032467975.1. Classification (NCBI taxonomy): domain Eukaryota; kingdom Metazoa; phylum Chordata; class Lepidosauria; order Squamata; family Viperidae; genus Trimeresurus; species Trimeresurus albolabris. The sequence goes on along the minus strand of JANHFS010010233.1, from coordinate 139,045 downwards.
AGATAGATAGATAGATAGATATGGAGACGGAGACGGAGACAGAGACAGAGACAGAGACAGAGATAGATACATGTCCTTTGTACAGATGTAGTGAAAGTTGTTAAATACCAAAATTTAATGGAACAAATCCTTTTTTTTTAGTTTTCCTTCCTTTCTCAATTTTTATTTGGTTATATTTTTCATTATAAACTAAGGCACTATATCCTAGTTTATCATATAATGCTGCTGTATATTTTTTATTTTCGTTGTATTGTATTGGAATCAGATTTAGTCATCTTTTACATCTTTGAGAATCAATGAAAACTATTATAAATACATCTCTTTCATTTTGGTGGATTTGCTATTGGATCCAACCTGGTTTTTTCCCCTAAATTATAGATAGAATATGAATGCTAGCCAGATAACATGATTTGGTCATAATCCATTTGAACATCAACCATTACTGCAGTTCACATTGATAACATGGCATTTATTCATTTCATTTGCTCTTGTGCATATTTTGGGAAACTCAGAATGGCTCATAAGCAAACAGAAGTCCAATTTTACTTAGGATCTTCAGCAAAACAAAGCTATCATATGAGTTGAAGTACTTAACTATAGATTTTTTAATATATATATATAAATAGGAGACATTGAAAAAAAACTTTTTCTAGAGATTAATGTAATTATCAAAAGCATAGTAAACAGAATAGGATACTAGCAGGGCTTTTTTTTTTCATAGAATGCCCAGAACAGAGTTCTGGCACCTTTTTTGGATGGAATCTTGTAGGGTAGGCAAGGTGGGTTATATGACGTGTGTGAGTTCCTGCACCTTTTTTTTAAAGCACTGGATACTAGTAATAAATTTCATCCTTCCATGTGATTATCTCCTTGTCACAGGGGAGGGGCTTGTATGCTCTGTTGAGAGCTATGCTGGAGATATACAACAGAAAGTATACCAGAACGGTCACCCAAGCCAGACAGGTTTCAACTCTGGAGCCTAAGAATATCCACAAACACATTAACCATGATGAGACAACAGAAAAAGAATTCCATATGGAATCATTCATCATCCATGTTAACAAGGACCATGGCAGTTGCTGTCCTTGGACAACTGTCAAAAAGTGAGTTACAGGATTGGAGAAAGACCTGGCAAACTACTCTGCAAAACAACTCACCAAGAAAATTCTTTGGCTAGAGTCTCAAATATGTCAGTTAGAGTATCAAATGATAGGACAAAAGAAATCCCAGTTGTTGAGGCGGTCAGTGGCATAAGCAAATGTTTGCATTGTTCAGAGATATATTGGATAGCTACATGGAATGTCAGAGTAATGAATCTGGGTAAATTAGATATTGTCAAACATGAGATGACCAGGTTAGAAATTTATCTCCTTGGTGTCAATGAGAAACACGGATCAGACAATTGCTTTTTCCAGTCTGAGGACTTCACTGTCTATGATTCAGAACATGATACCAGGAAAACATTTATTGTAACCAAGAAACCTGCTAGTTGTCGACTGCCTGTGATAAAATTATGACCATCAGAATTCATATCAAGCTCATCAACATCATAAAAATCACAAAACTGCATCTCATTTACTTTGACCATGTCATGTGGTGAATTCACTGGAAAAAGCAATTGTGTTTGGAACAGTGAGTGGTAAAAGGAAACCAGACTGTCAAAGAACATGGTGGCTGGAAACTAGCCAGAGCATAGAAAAACTCAAAGAAGTAGTGCAAGATCGAAAGAGATGGAGACACCTGGCCCAAGAGTTGGACACGACTGAATGAATAACATCATCATTAATAAATTTCATACAAGAAGCTCATAAAAATAAATGTCACATGACTTATTACAAAATTCATCTAGATGCATTTATATCATCTACTGTAGGGTGGTAAGACTATCTGTAAAATTTAGGAATTGCACTAGATGGACAGTCTCTCTTTTCATCCTCATGATGTATTGAAATAAATTGAGTTTTACTTATTCAGTTTAATAAGTTGCATGAAACTTAATTTGACTAAAATCACTATTGTGCCTTCTTCCCATTATGAAATTTAACAAAGCAAAGGAGAATTTTTCAATATTTTGAATTCTACAGCCTGCTAAAAAGCAAAAAATGTATTCTTGCATGAAAGGCACAACTCATAACCAAATTGACAATATTATAATTTTAGCAAAATCATGCTGCACTTATCCTCATAAAAAAGAAAGAATATGCCTTTATTTCCATTAATGTTTGAAGTAAAGAAAATAAGCAGCCAAGTACCTTTTATTTGCTTTGGAAGAGTGGCTTGTTTGTTCTGTCTACACCACTTCTCATTTTAATTATGAGCATATATGATTTCTACAGTGATAGATGGACAATTTCACATGTCAAAATCTTTCTTTCAGGTACAACAAAATTTCATGATGTGGCCAGGGTACTCTATAAAACTTTACATTAAATCGCCTATATTTTACTGATTGGTCAGCTAAACTAATCTGCTCAATTCCAATAAACCCTAACCCACCAAAAGAATCCTAATATGAGAAAGAGTAACAGTATATGGCTAATGTCAAAGCTTTCAAGCATGAAAAATTCACTTTGACACCCAGAAGATGGATGGAAATGGAAGGTCATTTTATAATAAAGTAGGGGAGTCATTAGGTAAAATTATTAATATTTTTAAAAAATATTTTTAAATTTATTTTTCCTCCAAAAATGATCATTTATTATAAATTTTGACTTCCATTCATTTAAGAAAAATTGTATAGTCTACAGAAGTCAACATGAAATTACACTCAAGATTTTATCTGGGCAACAAATACTCCTTTATATGCCAAAACATAAATTCTGTACTTGTGAAGTAAAATGAAATGAATTTGATTGCACATTTCTTTCTAAAGAAGCCAGATGACTTTAGCAAAAATAAAACTTTTCCAGACATCATACTCACGTTTACAGATGTGCAATCAATGAAATTTTCAGTATTTTGCCAATCATTTTGCAAAACAGATTTCCATTTTGACAGTTTTATGTCTAGAATTTTAATCAAGAAAGATAAATCTGCTAGTTGTTTACAGACAATAGGAAAAGGGCATACTTATTTTAAAAAGCTGCTGGTGTTTTGAAGGGCTTTGAAGATCTAGCTGTTGCCAAGGCCTTTGGCGAGCGTAACTGAAGTCTCCTTTTAAACTAAGATATTCTTTTTAGTTTCCATTTGGTTTGTCATGCTACCATTTTTACCTTTTTTTGTTATTATTTTTAACATTTAAAATAATTTTTAAACTACTCAGCCACTAGACGTTGGAAAGCATATAATAAATAATAATAAATAAAACAATAACAGAATATCAGAGTTGAAAGGGATGTTGGAAGTCTTCTAGTCCAACTCCCTGCTCAGGCAAGAAGGGATATACCATTTCAGACAAATAACTGTCCAGTCTCTTCTTAAAAACTTCTAATGTTGGAGCATTCACAACTTTTAGAAGTTGTTCCACTGATTGTTCTAACTATAAGGAAATTTCTCCTTAGTTCTAGGTGGCTTCTCTCCTTGATTAGTTTCCATCCATTGCTTCTTGTCCTGCCTTCAGGCGCTGTGGAAAATAGCTTTTCTTCATGGCAATCCCTGAGATATTGGAACATTGCTATCATGTCACTCCTAGTCCTTCTCTTCATTAAACTAGACATAGCCAATTCCAGCAACCATTCTCTATATGTTTTAGCCTCCACTCCTTTAATCATCTTTGTTGCTCTTCTCTGCACTCTTTCTAGTATCTCAACATCTTTTTTATATCCTGGTGACCAAAACTGGATGCAGTATTCCAAGTGTAGCCTTACTAAGACATTATAAAGTGGTATTAATATTTCACATGATCCTGATTCCATCCCTCTGTGGCTTTTTTTGGCAGCTGCAGCACACTGCTGGCTCATATTTAATTGATTATCCACTAGGTCTCCAAGATCCCTCTCACAGTTATTACTATTCAGCCAGGTATGACCTATGCTGTATCTGTACATTTGGTATTTGGTTTTTCTTGCCTAAATGTAGAACTTTATTTTTTTCACCATTGAGTTAGATAGCACCCAATGTTCAAGTCTGTCAAGATCTTTCTGTATCTTAAGTCTATCTTAAGTCTATCTATTCTGTATCTTAAGTCTATCTATTCCTGCTAGCTTGGTGTTTTCTGTAAATTTGATAAGTTCTCCAGCTATCCTCTCATCCAAATCATTGATGAAGACGTTAAGGATCACTGGGCCTAGAACAGAGCCCTAGGGCATCCCACGACACACTTCCCTTACTGCATACTTCCCTCCATGTAGATGCAGTTCCATTGAGGACTACACGTTGAGTGCGGTTGATCAGCCAGTTACAAATTCATCTGGTGGTGATGCTGTCTAACCCACATTTTTTTTAATCTTATCAAGTAGTAGGTTGTGGTCTACTTTATCAAATGCCTTACTGAAGTCCAAGTAAACTATATCCATAGCATTCCTCTGGCCCACTAATTTTGTCACTTTGTCAAAGAATACGATAAGATTTGTCTGGCATGATCTGTTTTTGACAAACCCATGTTGGCTTTTGGTTATGACTTTGTTTGCCTCTAGGTTGTTGATTCATTGCTTGATTATCTTTTCCAGAATCTTCCCATGTATTGTGGTCAGGCTGATAGGTTGTAGTTTCCTGGATGTATTTTTTTTCCTTTTTTGAAGATGGGGACTACATTAGCTCTTTTCCAGTTCTCTAGTAGTTCCCTAGTGCTCCAGGATCTTTGAAAGATATAGTTCAGTGTTTCTGAGATCACGTCTGCCAGTTCCTCCAGAACCCTGGGGTATAGTCAGTCTGATCCTGATGATTGAACTCTTCTAGGGTGGACAGGTACTCACTTATCATTTTCTTGCCTATTTTAACTTGTATTCCTAATCTGTTTTTTACTGTACTGTTTTTGATAGATTGCACTGTTTTTTCCTTTTATGTAAAGACAGATACAAAAAACAAGTTAAGCAGTTTTGCTTTTTTCCTGTTGCTTGTCACTTTCTTGCCATTTTCTCCCATTAATAGACCAATCATATTTTTGACTTTTTTCTTGCTTTTTACATGTTGAAAGAAGCTTTGTTGTTGTTGTTATTTTTGACTTTTGTTGCAAGCCTTAGTTCATTTTGAGCCTTAACTTTCCTCACTTCATCTTTGCAGGCTTGAGCTATTTGCTGATATTCTGCCTTAGTTATATGCCCCTCTTTCCAATTTTTATATGTGTCCTTTTTGTCTTTCAATTTATAAAAGAGTTCTTTATGTAGCTATGCTGTTTCTTTTCTTTTGAGAGATGTTATTTTTCTTCTTCATTGGTATTGTGTTAGACTCGGCTTTTATAATCTCACTTTTCAAAGTTTCCCAAGCGTCTTGGGTTGTTTTACTCTTGAGGATTCTCATCCTTGGGAATCCTTCGCAAGGTCTCTTTAAGTTTATTAAAATTAGCTCTCTTAAAGTCCATTACTTTAGTTTGACTTTTTTCTATTGCTTGTGCTTGCATAATATTGAATTTCAATATTGCACAATTACTCCCCCCAAGATCCTGTAGCTTCGACCCTTTCTATCATTTCATCTCTGTTAGTGAGAATTAAGTCCAATATGGCTGATCCCCTAGTTCCCTTCTCTACCTTTTTGGGAGATAAAGTTCTCTGCTAGGTTTGTCAGGAACCTGTTTGATCTTCCACTTGGTGCTGAGTTTGTCTCCTAATTGATGTCAGGGTAGTTAAAGATCCCCATTACTATTGTGATGTGCTTCCTACATATCTTAGTTAACTGTCTAGCATCTATTTCCTCTTTTTGCTTAAGTGGCCTATACACCTATGGCAGTGATGGCGAACTTTTTAGAGACCGAGTGCCCAAACTGCAACCCAAAACCCACTTATGTATCGTTGGGTGCCGGGTGGGCATGGCCCTTTGGGTGGGTGTGGCTGCAGTGGTAATGGGAGACTGGGTGGGACTAAAAAGTTCAATCAATCAATTCCAACTTTGCGAGATTTTTTTTTTCCTGCGAGAAGTTGAAATTGATTGATTTTTTGTACATGGCAGCAGAGGCCTAAAGTGAAAGGTTTTATAAAACCCAGCTGAAAGCATAGGACTGGGGCAATGGTGCACATGCCCCACAGAAAGGGCTCTGTGTGCTACCTGTGGCACGCGTGCCATAGGTTCGCCACCACGGACCTATGGCAATGCAATTCTTGCCCCCTTTTATAATGACCCAAATACATTCAAGACAGTTTAATCATTGTTGTGCTCTATTTCTGTTGAAATGTAGTTATTTCTTATATATAGTGCAACTCCATCTCCTCTTTTATTTGGTCTGTTTCTTTTAAATAATTGAAATCTCTCTAGCTGTTTATTCCATTTGTGGGTTTCATCCCACTAAGTTTCTGTAATGGCAACAATATCATATCTGCCCTCATTAACCTGAATTTCTAATTTACCCTATTTATTCCTCATATGAATGATAGTCCAGGAATTTTGTTTTCTTTCAAAATAAAAATACCAAATTTGTTTGCACCAAAATAAGATCCTCAACAGAAGCTGCTTTTCCTTGTAGAAAATCTTGTAATTCCTTGTGACCACAAACCACAGACATGCTGTGGAAAGGAAGACACCTTTGTAAAGACTATCTAAGGTCTTTTATTCAGGGCATAAAAGTCCTTGGCTAGTTCATTTTCCAAATGAATTTAATTGAAGAATACACAAACTTTGATCCTGAAAGTATTGTTCCAACACTAGAGCCACTGGGAACAAAAATAATAAGCTACCTCTATTCATAACAGTGTCCATGGTGGAATTATTTGACATCACTACTTGTAGCTGCTTGGAAAAGTAAAGAGCTTGGTCATGCCTTGCATGGACTATTAAAAAACGAAGTGATTAAGCAGACCCAGAAGGGCTTATTTATTGTTTCACTTCCATCCAGGAAGCTTCTTCAGAACTAGATAGAACATTTGGATCACAAAATGTAAAATACATTTTTAAGAAAAAAATAATCATAAAAGAACCAAAACCACACCTCCCTCAAAAATATTGTTCAATTACCTACCATGTAAATGACAAATTTGGAGTTTTCATTTTAAAAGAATTACCACCTATTTTCTATTATGACTTTCACAACATTTACTTTTGGCTAGTAGATTAAGGTTACTGTACAAGACCTTGAAGGCATTATATGCATGTTTTTTCTATGGTATTATGAATTGCTATGCTATAATATTATTGCTCTAATTTAATGTGATCTTTAACTCTCTTTCCCCCCCCCTACATACTCTCCTTCCACAGTAGCTTGTTTTCAAAAAACAAAATGGTGTCATTTGAATTGCAAATCCTATCACACATATAGTTTGATTGTTTCAGTTCAGGATGAATGACAGTGGTATATTAGATTTAACAAATCTTACCCAGTTTTAAATACATTTCTGGTATTGAGAGCAAACAGAGCTGAAAAAGGAATGGGTAAAGGCTCTGTTCTAGTATTCATTCCTTTATTGGGGGCATGAAAGGATCTTGTGGAGGGAACCTGATAGAAAGTTTGTGCCATTGCTAAATAGGAACCCTTTCCAAGGTAGTAAAATAAAAGGTTAGCTCAGCTGCCTTTTGTGCCATTTCATTAGTGGTAGCCAACTCTTTCAAAGGCCAGGCCAGAGACTGCACAGGCAATTTGATTCAGTTGGGCCCAAACCTAATCGAGTACGAGCCTGAAAGAACTAACTCTTTTGAAAGGTTCATTGTTTCAGCAGAGCAACATTTTCATAGCACATGGCAGCAGCTAGAAATGAAAGAGCTGTAAGAATGTGCAGTCTTGTGGCAGAAGATCCCTCAAATCCTCTCATAGATTTTTTTTATGGATTTAGTACAATTATATTTTGCTTCAATATGTAAGGTATGACTCATGTATAAATTAAAGATGATAGAAAAAATATAATTTCTGAAACTGAAAGCATTTTATTCAACAGAATGCTCCTTGGGTTTTATTTTCCTTTTTTTCTTTTCTTTTTTATATCCTTTCATTTTCTATGAGTTGCTAAAATTATACCAATTTGTTCATCCATATAGGTTTGTCTTTGCCTTCTAACCAGCATCACAGGCCAGGTATAATTCCTTCCCACCCCATTTGAAATTTGTTTGCCCATTCAAAAATATCATAGAAAAATTCAAAATTCAGTAACAAAAGTTATCTATATCTACATCTATTAAATTTATATGCCATCCTTCTTACTTCACTCTGGGCTGCTTAAAGATAGTAAGATGTTAAATATAAAAACAACTAAAATTTTAAAATCTATAAATATAAAACTAAAACCAAGGAGATGGACAGCATGGGGATGAGATCTATGCAGTTTTCCACTTATAAAATAGATATGAACAAAGATGATGAAGATAATAATAATAATAAATGGAATGGTAAAATATTTCCATTTCCCATTTTTTTCTGATTCTCTATATTTTCTCTTTTAAGTCAAAAATGTTCCTTCAAGTGTGAAAGGCAGTATTATACTAGAAACAGGGAAAGTGATAATTGAAAATGATCCATGAAAGTCAAGAAGGAAATGTAACCAACAGATACAAATTTACTCATTTGCCCAATATGTAGTTGAACTGATAAGAAAAAAATTGTATGTTTCCTGTGCCTTTTTCAAAAGTAATTCTTCCTGATACACTTCATACGCATTTATATTTGTATATGTAGTCCACACAATCAAGAATTCTGCATAATATATGTCACATACAGCACTGACACAATATTTAATTATGTATATGTGTTCAGGGATGTGAGTGCACATTCACAGCAGAAAGCATGGAAATCTGATGGTAGTATGGATGGCCAGCATTTCCATTATTGCCTTCCTTAACCTTTCCAAGGATGAAGGTTATCCAACATACAGTACTGACATGATTGCCAGTATAATATCATGAAGGTGATACTGAGCATTTTCCAGAGGGTTTATTAAAAGCTGAATATAATATAGGGCAGTGGTACTCAACGTGTGGTCCACAAACCATGGGGGAGATGATGTTGTCCACAAAGACTTGAAGAAGTATTATTATTTAAATCTTGAGCTAAGTCTTGGGAGTCCATGGCCATGGTCTGTGGCACAAAAGGTATTTAAAGATATCCATGGAGAAGAAAAGTTGAGAACCACTGATATAGGGTTTGGGGTTCTTTATGTTTTTAATAAAAGTAAAATAGGAAGAACCATAATGTACACAAGCTGTGTGTCTTTTGGAAGAAAGAACAAGAATAAGTCTTTGTGTCAAAATTTTCCACTATAGAATGGGGAAATCTCACACATAGAAGTAGGTTATATTCCCAATATTCCTTTCTTTAACTTTCTCCTACTAGAGAAAGTGGTGAAGTAAAGATTCTCTCCTTAGTCCTTCCCTACTTGTCCTTAAAATATTTTGTTCTGCAAAATGAATGGCTGGAGCTATAATTTTTATTTCATTAACATACTGTAGCTATTTTACTTGATTAGGATTTTATGCCAACTGTATTAAAAAGACATATTTTAAAATCTTCCCTTTTTTAAAATAAGAGTTCAAGAACAGAAAAAGCAAAGGTTTTGTAAAGATATTTATTTTCCAATGCAGCAATATAATATTATATAGGTTGTAACAAGACTCCAATATCTGAAAGGAGCAATACTTAATTAGTATTAACATTCATTTTCTTTTTGAAGCTAAATATTATTTCAAAGTATCCAACTGGAACAGAGAGGATTATCTCCCAGGGAAATCTACTCAATCTTTCTATAAAACAATATTAAATGATTTCACTGACATTTGCATGTTTCTTTGGTTTGCCTTGGGGAAATCAATGTTACCATTTAGACGGAAGTAATAAACAATCTATGAGAGGACAGATTAAGATCTGTAAACAATTAAATATTAAGTGTAAACTAATCTGAGAAGGAATAGGATATACTGTACAAAATAAAGCCACCAAAGTTTGACAATAATTATAAAGTGCAACATTTCTTCTTTTGCTTCTTAATTGTTGTCCAAGAACATTTTTTGTTTCAAAATAAAAAAAAGACTTGTCAGTATTGTTCACTGCAGAATCAGTGCAATGACAAACAGTAGTGGTGACAGTGAATCTCCTTGAAACATTTGTCTCTTGGTATTAACGTCTTCCAATCTATCACCATTGACCAGCAACTATCTTTTCTATTGTACCACTGATCTTTGCACAAAGCTTCTGCTGTTTCTACTGATTCTTATTATTTCTAGGCACTTGATTATCCAATCATGTGTCATGGAATTGAATGCCTTCTTTCAATTAATCTAAGCTATATTGAAATTGGTCTTCCTTCTCTCGCAAATTTCCAGAATCATCTTGTCAATTACCAATCGATCTTTAGTTTGGACTGGTTTGTTTTTTTTTTAATCCTCAGGTGGAAAGAGCTTGTTTTCAACTTGAAGTTGTTGGACTGCATCAGCTACACTCCAGTCAGTGATTTGAAAGTTGTTGGTAAAGTAAGCCTGTAGTTGAAACATGTTGTTTGATGTTTTGGTTGATCTTTCAATATCAGGTAGGTTTTGCTAGATGTTAACCAATCTTCAATTTCATCTTCTTGCAGCATGTTTAAACTGCTTTGTAATGAGTCGATGTAGACTAGTTAGATGTTTCAACCAAAAACCATGAAGTTCATCTTCACCTGGAGCTGGCCAATTCTTGATTTTCCTTGACCCTTTCTCCATCATTTTCACTTTTGTTTCAAGTTCTTTTATTACAGCTTCTTTTTTTAAATATACCTCCTTTATCCAAGTTGTATTTCTGCACCCAGAACTACATTGTTTCTTCTTTGTCAGATGCTGACTTGTTCATTATAGTATTTCAACTGATAGATTGATAGAAACATTTTTATCTGACTGAAATTGGAGATTCTGCCTATACTTTGCAATTTGAGCTTTGTATCTGCTGATTTTCTTGGTATAGCTGTTATTTACTGCTTTGTTATTTCCAGCGCTTCCTTGATTTTCCTTGTTTCTGAATGATATTTCTTGATCAGGTATCTTTCATATTTTTATTCTTAGTTTCTTTTCTTCATTTGTTCTAGCTTCCTTAAATCTGAATTTACAGTAGCATGCTGATTATTTTCCAATCTGGTCATTTTGGTGGTCCACTGTTTTGCTTTTTGCTTTTTTTTCTTGTTTGCTGATTTTGCATCCAAGGTATTTGATTTTGCATCCAAGGCAACTGCAGCCATTCTGTATGTTAGTTGGTTTATTTCCTACAGTGAGCTGGTGTCAAATTTGATATTACAGTATTGACATCTTTTAAAATTTGCACTAGTTGTTTTTTTGTAACAAGCTTCAATGTGGACCGTTTTATTCTGTTTTTTTTTCCTGTTAAGATTCTTCATTAAGTTTCTCTTGTTCTTTAGTTATATGGATCTGTTCTTTCTCAGAAGGCAGAGGAAAGGGTGCCTGGTTTGGGAATGAAAACAATTCAATAGCTATGCTGATTTCCCTTACTGCCAACTTCCCCTGGTTTGCCTCTACAGTCTGAGCTAATTCTGCAAGGCTTGAATTTCTTTGCCAGGGGTAGACCTTTCCAGTTCTTCCAGTTCTGCTTCTCTGAATATTTTATTTTATATTACAAATTGACTGCTAATCTCTGTTCTGTTATTTCTGATTCTGGATATTATTCTTTCTAGAAATGGTGCATTCTTTTCTGATATCCTCTTTTGATTGGACTTGATTTATAATAACATCATTAATTTATTTATTTATTTTATTTATTTTTCCAATTTATATCCCGCCCTTCTCCCGAAGGACTCAGGGCGGCTTACAGGTGAATAAAAATGGTACAGTA
>JANHFS010010233.1:114377-126168 GCA_032467975.1 Trimeresurus albolabris | reverse complement strand
ATTCGTTCCAAAGGGTGGGAGCTCCCACAGAGAAGGCCCTCCCCCTGGGGGTCGCCAGCCTACACTGTCTGGCTGACAGCACCCTGAGGAGACCCACTCTGTGGGAGCGTACCGGCCGATGGGAGGTATTATGTCAATCTAATTTGAATCTAAAGTTAAAGTCATGGTTTGATACTTTATAATCTTTTTTCTTTATGTTTTGAAATATACTTGGATTAATTTAAAGGAAAATCAAAACATATGGTTCACTTAAATACTAGAAAATAGGGTTATAGAAACAGATACAACTATTACCACTTTTTCATATTTTTGTATTAGCATATATTTTATTCTGATTAATAGATGCTAAAGATTTATAAACAATGACAGATAGCCTGGGAATAGCATATAATTTCTCAGGGTTTTTGTTGTTGTTGTTGTTGATGATGATGATGATGTATCTCTTTTATAATGCACATGTATTAAAATTATTTTTCATTACCATTTTGATTTTTTATTCATTTGATTGTATATTGCATATTAAAGTTAACAACTAGATATTACTGTCTGTGCTGTAAAAATAACTGCAAGTATACCATTATTTCACAGCTTCTTTTAAGCAAAAACTTTAGTCCAACTTAGAACTATTAATGTTCTTGTTAAATTGCTTTACTTTTTTGTTTTCACAAGTCCTGGGCAATGTTTACTATGGCATATTGCAAAAGTAATTCTTCAGGATCTGCCAACTTCCCTCAAGATCAGTTTTCCAAAGATGGTGCCTTCCAGATGCTCTGGAGTATAAGTCCGAACAACCCCATACTGTTTGATGGGAGGAAAAAAAGTACTACTGGAATTAGTTTTGGCTCACATCTTAGTTTTTGCTATTCTTTTTCCTTCCTGACTTACTTTATAATTTAAAATTTTGTTGATTACAGACAAATGAATATGATAGCATGAGAATTCCGCCCCCCAAAATAGCTGTAATATTACTGATGTGAAAATAATAGTCATATTACATATTTGTGCTGACTTCATTCTTGAAATGTTGGAAAATTTTATTCAGTTGGGAATGTTCTCTGAAGTGGTAACTAGCTACAGCCAGGTTGAATGAGAACTTACATGCCTACCCACAATACTTAAATTCTTCCATATCCAGACAAGAAGAAAAACAAATGAAGCTTCAATAGCTACTATAGATAGCATTGTTGCCTATTGAAACTTTAATTTCAGGAAAAGCCTTTGTCAGCTCAGGAACATTCCTGATGGTAACATGTACAGTAACCTTCCATGGAATTAGTCTGAACTGTTTTTAATTGTTCCATCAGCAGAACTGCAAATAATTATTGCTTATGTATGATAAGATGTGTGTTATATACTGCACAGCTGGTATGCAGAAAATCCTCTGCTATATGAGCTGCACTGGCTCCCGGCAATGTTCCAGGTGCAACCTAAAATTTTGGTAGCCATCTATAAAAACCTTCCTGACATTGGCCCTGTTATTTGTGAGACCACCTGTCTCTAATTATTTGTACCTGATCCACAATATCCATCAGAAAAGGCATGCTAAAGAGTGTCACATTTACTGTTGCAGTGCCTTGCTTTATGAAACACCATACTTGCAAGATTTTATTGGCCCTCATCTTGCCAGCTTTTCAGAAAGCCTAAAATACTGTATATGGTTGTGTTGCCAGGCTTGGGAATCAGGAAGTTAGTTTGAGCCCATGAATTGTTGTCCTTTTATTTTTTTAAGTATTGTCTATGGCAACCATTTAGGTATAGATATTATCTAGGTGGGGCTGAAAATATTATTGTTTATTGTTGCTGGCATTATATTTGGGTTGTCTATTACTGTTAATCACTTAGTGTTGTTATGATGAGATGAATGGCCATATAAATCAAATAAATAAAGAGAGAATTCATAAAACAACTGTATGACCTAAATAGTTTTGTCTATAAAATTAGTTTCACTGAATACAATGAATATGCCTTTCTGTAAATGTGTAAAAGATGGTTGCTGAGCACCATATAAAAAAGCATCTTTGGATAACTTTCTAGCACAGCGGACCCCGACCTTTCCAGTTTGGTGACACAGCACCAGGGGACATGTGAGTGACAGGCACACATGCCCATATACAGCTCCATTTGTGTGAGTGGTGCACACATGGACCTTCCACTCATGCGAATGAGAGCTTCATGTGTGAGTGGAAGGCGCTTGAGCCAAGGCAACTTGTGCTCACATATGTGAAGCCCCACTTGCATGAGCGCGAGCACCCTCTGCTCGTGAAAGTGGAGCTTCGTGCATGAGTGCAAGGGCTCTCTGCTTGCACAAATGAAACTTCACATGCACATGCATGCTTGCCCACTGCTCAAACAAGTGGAGCTTTATGCACTTCATGCTTGCCCATTTCTCCCGCAATCCAGTTTTGAACAGGCCATGGCTCGGTAGTGGGCCACAACCTGGGTTTTGGGGATCCCTGCTCTAGTGATTCTCAATTTGGGGGGAAAGAAACATCGACAGTATAATGAGAAAGGAATATATTATTCCTTCTATCAATTCCTCTTTTGTTTTATTGAAAGTTCAGCATGTTTTAGTCTATCTTCTCTAACAGGATTCTTTATTTATTTATTAAGCTACAACATCCAGAAATGCCAGGTATTAATAGAATTACAAACAGTGGTGGGATTGAAATATGTAAACAATCAGTTCTCTGTGTGGATGCCACTTCCAGAAGTCCATTCTGGGCCTGAGCAACAAAAAAGTAGCTACAGGTTCTTCGAAAGTGATGCGAACCAGCTGAATCCCACCACTGGTTACAAACCATAGACTACTTGTTCTGATTTAGTCAGACATGGAATGGACAATGTTTCACCAGGATAATCTGTCAGTAAATGTTTTTATCATGAATTATAGAGTTTCCTCATTTTTCTTATAATGATATTTTTTAAAAATTACTTTTAATGTTAACAGTTGTCAGTGCCACTTGCCTTCATATTATATATCCAAAATTTTTAAACCTCAGTACATTATTTTTGCTTCCAGTAAAAAAAGTCTGGTTTTACTTCATCAAATGCAGGATTGTTTCTTCTTTCTGAAGTTCAAAAAATGCTCAACAATATTCTCCAATGTCATAGTTCAAAGACATCAATATTTATGCATTCAGTTTTTCTGATGATCTAGCTTTCACAATAATTTGTTACAAACTGAGAAAACCATAGCCTTGACTGTATATCTGTGCTTTTCACATGGTGTGTTTGAATTTTATTTCTTTATTTCAAGGTTACAGGTTACAGAGTTACAGTCACCACCTCTTTAACATTTTGAAGATCTGCTATGGATCTTTGCTTTCAAAATTCTTTAACAATATAAACAATTTAATCTTAATGATGTAACAACATTTGCAGTATAATTCTTTACATTGGGACTTTCCTTCAATTATCTCTCGGAAGTAATTTTGAACTTGCTTAGTTTTTGAAGGTTTGATATTTTTTTCAGATATCACAACCAAATGCATATATATCTAGTATCAGTAAGTGAGAATTGGGGATTAAATGGGATTAGATCATTTAATTATTGTTTTTGTTGAACAGTAAGCAGCTATCCTTTATAAAGAATCCATTTATATATTTCTGTTTGGATGCAGTATATAATGGTACCTCGATACTCATTGTTAATTGATTCTGGGAGACACAACATGTATCAAAAATCAACTACCAAACTAATTTTTCTCATAAGAAATAATGGAAATAAATTTAATGCATTCCCAAAGACAATGCACATGTTTAAGGCAATATGTAAAGATAGGGTTATATATCATTATATGAGAAATAAACCTAAAAATTAATAAACACTTAATAAACACTTATATTAAGTTAATAAACACTTATATTAAATAAAATAAAAATATCACTTTACCTGTACTAATAAAAGAAAAATATGCAAAAATACACAAAATAGGGAAAGGGCGATAAGTCATGAGGCAACTGACAGTGACAAGTTCTAGCTTATGGGACAAAATCATGTCGTCATAATGCATCAAGTACCAAATTCAAGAAGTTTCAAAGCAATCAAGTATACCAAGCACAGATCAACAGTTTGAAGCAATTTATCAGGTTTCACAATTACTTGATGCTGTTCTTGTTGAATTTCTTCAGATATCTGCTTGAGGTAAAATACTAATAATAGTGAGAATTGCAACAGGTGTAAAGGTTAATGAAGAGTTATGCTGTTTCCAAATCTATCTATCTGAGTGGCTCACCAAACAGTCCTCACAGCCAAACAATGAAAAAGATATAGAATCACAGAATCTTATTTATTTGTTTATATAATTTCTGTAGCCACCCATCTCAGCAAATGACTTTAATTTACCTAAAGTTGTTGAATATATGTATAATTAAAAACATTAATGTTCTCACAAAGTCAAAAATTCTGAAGATAAATTGCATTGGAATGGGCCTTTGCTAAGATTAAACCAAAGTATATATTTTTTCTTAAATTAAAAAATAAATGTGGATAATATATAAGAAATTTAAAACAGAGAATTGGAATATCCCATATAAAAAAAAGCTTCAGATTTGAAGAAATTCTAGATATGTTTCTTATCATGTAAAAGCTTAAATTGTTTAGAAAAAATATTTGGGACATTTACCAAATCCTATCAAATATATTTTTAAAAGAATGTCTGTGTAGGAGATATAATACATTTAAAAGAACTTTTCTTTATATTTTTGCATGTAAATCTACTCATAATTTCATATTTGTTAGATATTATTACTATGGTGAATCAGGTTCGGCAAATCACTTATGGGTCAAAGATGACAATGCTTTATTATATTTTAACACTCTAGAAACTCACATTAATAATTTAATATATAGAAAGAGTTAAGAGAAAGGTAATTATATATTTCTGGAAAAATGTGTGACAAACCCTAATAAGTTCAAAACCCTGAACTTTATTGATTCTCAGCTTCTGAATTAGTTACATATTAAAGGAGAGGTAAGACCAGGCAGTATGATTCCATATGGTCTATATTTAAGTTAGTTCCTTTTTAACCTTCTTCAATAAATTAGCATCTTTTTACAACCACAAGAAAAAAAAAGGATTGATGCATGATTTCTCAGTATATATCCAAACAGAGAGAGCAAATTCCCTACAACTAGGCTATTTCACTTGCTTTCTTATATCAAGTACAAAGCCAGCTGTCGTGGCCAGATGTCTATGAATGGTTTTACATAAACCATATTTTACAGTTATGTATTTTCTATTTATCACCTCAGATAGGAACACTTAATTTGACTGCGGGTATTTTGGTTTTCAGCCAGTTCTAGCATTAGCACTTGGTTTGAAGATCAGAGGTTTGATAAAACTGCCTATTTCTGCACCTTAGAATATTCAAAATCTTCTTACATGATGCAAGATTCAATGAATGGATTTAATATATATAGTCTGGGATAGAATTCCTTTATTGTATTTCCATGATAAAGTTGAACTTTGAAACCATACATAGCCCAATTTACCTCATTATTTAAGTCTGAAATCTAAATTTTGTAATCTCTTTCCTTTTAAAGTTGGGACCAGAACTCTGCCTCCAAAGCAAACCACAAATGGGAGAAATTTTTATACTGTGGTAATTCCTGTTTTACAGATTGAGCAGTTTCAAATTGGGCAAGATAGCACTTGTGATAGAAGCCAAGAAATTAAATCTGAAAATGGGACAAGCCACAGTCTTCAGATTAGGGGATAGTTATTGGCAATAGTAGTGAGAACAGTATCCCTGAATAACAGCTTTTTCCAACTTGATGCACTACTAACCATGTTGGCTTGGAAATTTTTAAAATAGTAGTTCCAAGATTTCTGGACACCATCAAACACATATAAAGCAAACACATATATGTTATTTGCAAAATAAAAGCCATATTTATTAGTATAATATTTACTGATAATATTATCAGTATGCAAAATGCAATGTGCAGCATGCAAAACACAGTATGCAAAATGTGGTTTATAGTCATATGTGTGTGTGTGTGTGTGTGTGTGTGTAAGTAAACCCTAAGCTAAGGGAAGAGGTGAAATCAGAAATACTTTGGAAACTGGAAAACTAGAGAAAGCATTCAGAACAGAGTTATAGTAGGGGGGTTGCCAGGTTTGAGGCTTGTCTTGCAAACAAAGATGATGGAATACACATTTCTACAATATGTAATACAAATATTTCTGAAGTGGTTTGCCATTGCCTCTTTTCCTAGCCTGGGAGAAGCCCAGCTGACTTTGTGCCTAAAGGGAGACTAGAACTCAAGCCTTCAGGTTTCTAGCCTTACCCATTATACCAAATCATCTCTCCTAAGTTAGAACATACTTTATTTTATTCATTCAGTTTGTAAAGTTACTCACTCCCAACATATCTAGTGCTTACTAATTTACAAACAATTTATTTATTTCAGTTGCTAAGAGTGGCGCACAAGGCTGGAGTTGACTTCTGGCTTGAGGACACTCCTTTGTCTTTTTAACTTGTCCTTTAACTTTGTCCTTATTTTATTCTTTATCCTGTTTTTCATTGTTTTTAATTATATGTCTTTGCATCTGTAAAACTTACAGAACCACTTGTATAGTGAGATAGTGGTATCCAAATTCAATAAATAATATATAGATTAGTTTGGTTCCTTCTAAATCAATTTCATGTCCTGTAGCTTTAAGGTGCTGGAAGAAGGAGGAAATTTTTTCTTCTTTTCTGACTGAACACAAGAACTGCGTTTGATTTTGAAGGAACCAAACTAATCTCCAAAACTGAATACCACAACAAGAGAATAATTATGGAAGCCATCGAAATAGAAAAACACCCGCACAACATGAATAAACGTGATGATACCTCCCACCTACCAGACATCTGGAAACTAGACCTAATCAACAAACAAGTCCCAGCCACGAAAACCGACACTGGACCCAGAACAACACAGGACGCCACCGCCATTCACCCTCACCAGACCCAAATCTAATCCCAAACCCATCCCTCAGATGAAATGCAATCACCATCCAGAAGCCAAACCATGACGACATCACCAGCTGCTACACCTCCCTCTGACCCCCACACAAAGCAAACGGACACACGCCATGAACACAGAGCTAGACCGTAAACTCGTAGCCAAACCAAAGCCTGGTATGTTACATCACAGCCTTCTGCTCTGGACATCACATCACAAAACTCAGGAGGTTACAACACTAAAGCTCAGGATGTTACAACACAGCCAACCAACCAGGATATTGCAACACAGAACTCAGGATATCACTACACTAGATCTCAGGATGTCATCACACGGCCCATTACCCAGGTCTTTACAACACAAAAGACTAATGGGCACACAGCCAGCACCTCAGGATGTTACAAAACAGCTGAACAATCCGCAAACAATAACTCCAACACAGCCAACCAACCAACCTACAGCAACAAAGCACTCCACACACACCCACCAATATTTATAGAGAGACGAAAGCTCCGATCACACTTTCCTCGAAGCCGAAGCCGAAGCCCCTAGCCTGAAGACGAAGAATGGGACCTCGTCGAAACGTCACCAAGATACTCTCAATCTTACACAGGAAAGACCCGAATACGCCAAGACCTGCATATATATATATATTCAAAAGACAACAAAGTGATCACCAGAAAGTATAAAACAATGCAGTTTTAATAAATAAAACCCAATGCAGTTTTAATAAATAAAACCAAGCTTTCGATGGCCTAAAACTGCCATCATCATCAGGGTATAAACAGGATACTGGGAGAGCTTGCTTATAAATGTAATCATGTCTGCACACAACTCTTGGATCTCATAACAGGTCCCGGCTGACCAATCCTAGCCTCATCTGTAAAGTCAATTAATCTGTCCTTGCCTCTTTCACTTACATGTGTTCGTATTTCAGGCAGGTGCCCTCTGCTTTCCCAGATCAGAGTGCACCTCTCGTCTTGGGTTGGTTCTTACTACCACATTCTTTGGGGCATATTCCATCTCCACCCCTTTGGTGTTTGGTTATCCTTACTCTCTGTTCGGTGGAATTCAGTACTAGGGATCCTGCATCCACTCGCATTGCTCAATATGCTCTTTCTTTCCATTCCACTGGTATTCGTGCCGTTCTTATCTCTAATGGGATTCCTCCTCCCGTCCCTCCCACAATATATATATTCTGAATATATATATATATTCACAACTATTAAAAATTAATGCACAATAATGCCTCCCAAAAATTACAGATCATATTTATTTTAGAAATACAATTGTAGAAAAATAGTGAAATTGCTTTGTGTCAATGAATTAGCATATATATGTATATTGTAACATATCATTTAATGACCTATGATAGGTGGCACAGTGGCCTAGAAGTGGAGTTCTCATCTCACAATCAGGAGGCTGTGAGTTTGATCCTGGGCAGTAACATATATTTCTCTCTCTGAGAGCAATGCGTAATTGTCTGCTGTGAACTCCGCATAGGTGTCAGAAAGGCCATCTGGCTAGTAAATGCTCGAGCTCCATTTATTTGCCCTGACTCCACCCTGATGCAAATGTTTATAGGATTGTTAAAAGAAAAAAATGAATGATCACAGACAATGGGAAAACTTTAGATAATCTATTTCAAGAGACAACTAATTCTATCTATCTAATAATTCCAGTATATTACCACAAGTTACCATTTATGCTTAGTTATAATTTCTCTTCTATAGAGTGCTTCTTATGGTGATAGCCATAGAGGTTTTTTTATACAATATAGAATTATATTTATTCCATATTCTCAATAAGATTGATTTTTAAAATCAACATTAATCCTAGCTTTGTCATACCATAAATACTGTGCCATCCAAATCTCAAATCATGCCCTTCTAGTTCCAATAACCTTCTGTTTCTCAGTATCACTCAATCTTTTATCCAATAAGCTGCAAAATACAATTTCAAATCAGGTAGAACTAAACTCTTTCTTTAGTATCTTTTAACCTTGTACTTAAGTCATGGATTATTTCATTGACACGCAGAGTTAGATACAACTTTCTGCCATTGTTCAAATGATACATCAGTTGTCAAAACAGGTAATGTCTGAAATAATCCATGTTTGACTTGTATTCCCTAAGACATTCAAATCTTTTAAGGTATACCATTGCCCAGTATTCATATAACACAAATAAAATCTATCATGTGTTCATTTTATCAAGATCTTCATGAAACTATTGTTGCCTGTCCTCACCATCTTCATGTCATTTACAAATTTCTTTTATTCTTGTATTCCTTAGCTTTTCTGACTTTCTTTCTTAATACATTAGCTTTCTGTACAGCCAAAATGGTTTTCTAGGTTTGTGTCCATAATCCTCTCTTCTTATTGGAATGATGTGCATTTATATTTCCAATATCTTATTTTTTAGAAGTTTTCAATTTCCATGTGGAAATTGTACCTAAGGATTTATGTCCATGGAATATTACCTAGTACCTCTAAAATTGTTGAAATTGGTGCTCCTGAATGATATGGATATTTTTTCCCAAAATTTCCATTATTTTTACCTCTTCTGCCAGCAGTACTTAAAAGTAAATCAAAAGCCCTTAGGAAACAATCAGCAGAAGCATACAGTCATTGTCCTCCTTTGGCACTTCCTTTCTCTTCTGGTTTTTCCTTCCTTTAATGAGCCTCCCCTATCAAATTCCATTTTCTCTCTGAGAACTTGATAAAAATCTATCAAGTCAAATCCACAGAGATTAAATTCAGTTTTAACCAATAATTTAAATCATGTGATCCAGATCATGTCTCACCTATTAAATTTCAGCCTCAGGTCACAAAATGACTTCGAAAATATATTTAAGAATTTGAATGAATCCCCTTAAGAATTTTGATGTGAATATAACTAAGTATAACTAAGCATTCTAAATATGTGTATGATAAATACCATCTATTCTCCATATCTATCAATCTCTCCACCTATCTAAAGTTTAAAACTGATTAAATGGACACTTTAAGAAAGAGAAGGAATAAACGGGTGGAGGAGAAAACAGGCCAGGGACACTGTGGTCTGTGAATACAGCATTATTGAATCAATGCCAAGACTAAGTTTCAGTTTTCTGGTAGTTGATTTCAACTTGGATAAAATTTCCTTGTAGCACTTACCTCAACTTCAGATCTATTTCTATCCTGCAGCAGATTGGATATTATCCATGTATAGTAACAGTGATAGGTTTTTGGTTTCAAACTTAAGTGAGTGGGAGGTTTTGCATAGTAAAACAGTTTAACTGAAGGTTAATGTGGTGGTTAACAGGACCAAAATATATTCTTGTGTTTTAACTCTCAGTGCTGGTATACTGGCAGATATTGTAGGTGCCCACTATATCTTATTGTGAGGGAAATTAATTCTCCAGATAATAATCAACAACCAATGCCCTCAGTTTCCTGCTCTTTAGGCCTTGGGATTAAATAAAAATGATTTTAAAATCAATAATTCTCACAGAAAGAATGCTTTTAGGAATACTGGCATATTTGTCATTACATACTGGAAGATTATACAAAGATACACTTTTAGAATTTTGCCCGTTTTTAGAATTTTGCCCGTTTTTCAGCAATTAATTTTCTTTTGATCCATTCCAGTACAGATGTTTTGCATGTAGTTTGCAGATAATGTCTTAAGAGTTTAGTGAGATAAGACTTATTTGGGTTTTATTAAACCACTCAGACACATGTTGTATAGCAATCAGTCTAGGAGACCATGAATTCTAGTCCCACCTTGAATATGAAACCATGGGCCAGTCACTTTCTCTAAGCCCTAAGAAAGTGGCAATGGCAAGCCACTTCTGAAAATTCTTGCCACAAAAACTGCAGGGATTTGTGCAGTCTCTGAGAATTAGGCACAATTAAACAAAAGAAAAAAAAACATCAACTTTTAATGGTTACCCCCTCAGTTTTTTGGAACCTGGTTTACTAATTGATATAAATAAAGAGAAAAGCAAATTTTACTTTGGATGTTAATTTGAGTGCATAAAATATGTTAGGAACATTTATAAATGGCAAAAGAATTCTGAATGGGTAAATTAATATTGCCATGAAGAGTTTTCAGATGTTGTGTACTGGAATTATTCAGTATTAGCACTCTAAAATTGTACAGGTGAAAATGTTCCCCTTTCTTCTATCGTCTGCAAAGGTAGGAGAATGTGGTATCTCAAATGGTAACAACTAAGGAACCCCAGACTTAAATATTTTCCTAATAATAATAACTGTAACCCGAAGATCTAATGATTGAGTTTGTTTTTTCCCATTCGTTCTCTCACATTTTTCTTCATATTTTTTTTTAAATGTAAACTTGAGGGCAAAGACTTTCTTACTGCTGGTATTTGTAAGCCACTTCCTATCTTACATTTATTCACTTGCCTTTTAAAATACACATTGTATACTACTTTCTTTTTAGGAAAAAAAATTGTACATGTTCAACTTATACACTAACTACACACATTCCAGAACCGGGGCCCTGGTCATGGTAGCTCATGCCCTGGTCATTTCCCATTTGGACAACTGCAATGCACTCTGTATGAACTACACTGAAGATCACCTAGACACTTTTTTTTTTACATTGCCCATAATGGGCAGTTTTATATATGCTCATTTGGTTGCTCCTTCAAAATAAAACTGGAAATTTCAGTGCTCGCCATTAGAACAAGAAATTAGATCATTTAATATGTAGCAAGGAGAGAGAAAGGAATTATAATACATATTACAGTAATATTTTTATCGTTATACTCTACTTTTATTTTATTTATTTATTTATTTAATTAGATTTATACCCCGCCCTTCTCCCCTATCGG
>JANHFS010010233.1:82502-101681 GCA_032467975.1 Trimeresurus albolabris | reverse complement strand
GGAAGGAAGGAAGGAAGGAAGGAAGGAAGGAAGGAAGGAAGGAAGGAAGGAGAAGCTCAAAGCAACTAGTAAGGAATTTTTAAGGAGGAACTATATATGCATAAAAAAATGTACCAAATGGTCACTGCTGTATGCTGAAACCTTTAAACAGGTCACACTGAGATTTCACAATTGTTTTGCTCATTTATAACAAATGATGCATAATTAGATAAACAAGTTTACAGAGTTACTTAGATCTGTTTCAATATCTAAGGCTTCCAACAATGACATTTATATAATTACATGGAATGCATGGCATTATTTATTCAGGTAAGAGCTATGGCATAGATACATTTTTAATTTGTTAAATTTCAAGAATTAGATTACTCAAAATTATAAGCGCAGAACAAACCAAACAAATTTAAAATAATTTTTAGACAACCTGTGCCCCATTGCGTCATCAGATATATTTCCTTACCTAAACAGAGAAACAGAATGACCATGGGTGAGCAAAAAAGCAGTGGGAGTGGGAGCAACTTCTAACTTTCTATCTATTGATGGTGGAGAAGAAATAGAGGACTGAGGTTATAGCTTGGGGTCATTGTGTGAGTGGAGCCCTGTTTTAGCTGTGTGTGTGTTAATTATAATTTTTGTCCACATTGTCATTCTATAAGGTTGTTTTTAATAATCTTAATTTATATATTATATGATATAAACTACTCACAATCTTTTGCAGTGGAGGAGCTATAACAAATCCTTCCTCCCTTCCCTCCTTTCTTTCCTTCTTCTCCTTCAAATTTTTTGCAGCAGCCCATCAGATAATCTGGACTAATCTCCCTAATGATTTCAGATCATTTCAAATATGCAGATGTAGGAAGAGTAGTGAAACAGTCATTTTATCATTCTAATTTTCATGATGTGGGCCCAAACATTAGGTCTTACTTTGTTTTGATTTGATTAACTCTTTGATTTCCTCCAACAGCATTTAGTTATTTCATAATTTGTCTCATCTCCCAGAGCTGTTCATTATCAGAAGCATCCCTGGATTAGCAAACCGGGAAAGGTTGCTCAAGCATATTCCTGTCCATTATCACTTTCCAATCCAGCAACCCATCACAGTCAACCTATTCTAGCATTTCCCACATCAGAAGATGAAGTTAGAATATTGTATACTATTTGGACAGCAGAAAAGCCAATTGATTCACTTTGTACATTTGTAAAAGGCATTTTAATTAAGGCATTGAATCAAAGCATGTTTTCAAAGCTTTATAGATAGAAATAGGTCAAACATGAGGCTCCTGCAGCTTTAGAAATATATAGAAAGAGAAGCTTGTTGGATCTATGTTTGGTCTCTTCAGTTCAAATGGATTTTTTTAGCACCACAAACTCTACTTGGCCCCAGTCCACAGGATTTTTTTGGGCTTATATTCTTTGCAGTGAGATCTCTGAAATTTTGGTAGCTACTAATTTCACTTTACTCATGGTTGAAACATCTTAAAACGTGAGATGCAATTGGGTTTTTAAATTGCAAATTACGTAGTTCTTTCAGTGTTATCCTAAACTTCATCCCTGCATCTCTGTCATAATCCAATCAAATCTACTCACTCTCACCGACAACATTAGAAGTCAGTTGGTTTTTATGATTTTCATTAACAATAGAGTAACCATTTGTTATTATAGGAAATGACCACTTTCTGAACATTAAAAACTATGTTGCCACCCTAGCATAGCATTTGTTAGATTAAGTGTTAAGACTCTGAGATCATAAAACTCCTGTAAATGGCATCTTCTTCTGAATGTATTTATTTAGTTGATGAGATTAATTCTAAGATCACTTAGTTGTCTGGGCTCTGCATTAAGGCTTTGCATGCCAAACCATTATGTAGTTTCAGTTTTATATTTCTTCAATAATTGCCTCTTTGTAAGAAACATCTCTAGTTAAATAGGTGATGACTTCACATAGGAAGGATTCAACTTTTGCAGTAGAAGTTCAAAATCTTTAAGGAGATTTCTAGAAATGTTTATATGCCTGGTTTTAGCAATATAATGTTTGTATTTAGCAAGAATAAGGTGATAACAGTGAAAATTTAATATCATAATACTCTATGTCTCATTAATTTAAGGGCTGTGGTGATCACAGTAGCCATAAGTTGGGCCAAGAGTCAAAATAAGAGCATGCCCAACACATATGATCTATACTTAATGGAGCTTCAGCACCCTTTTTGCATCTTAAATCAGGATAAGTAGCACCTAAAGGTAATGCCTCTCATGTTTGCAACTAAAAGAAAAATATCATATATATATGAACAACTATATGCTGCCTTTTCATGATATCCAAACTATTTCATTCTGCCTAGTTCTGGACTGATATTGATAACTAATCTGACCTTTGTTACCCAGGCAAAGTTGTAGTCTGGACAACAATCCTTTTACAATATAATATTATATAATTTATAAAGTTACATATTCTAATGTCTACCCTATGTTTGAATTGATTCATTTTATTGTTTGAATATCACATTAAACATCATCTCTAGAGAAGTCAATTCACGTGTGGCACTCATGGCAGCTGCTTCCATTGTCTTGTCATTAAAATAGATTGATCTCAAAAAGTAATCTGAATTTTGGGTGAATCCTAAAATTATGATTTAAATTAATATCTCATAGAAATTAATTTGAGAAAAAGCAGTCCAATTTTTTACATATATTTTCCACTAGGAGTAGTCCTCATTTACCAACTGCTCATTCAGCAACTATTTAGAGTTATGATGATGCTAAAGTAGATTTGCAAATAGTCCTTGAAAATATAGCTGTCACAGTATCCCCATGGCTACATGACTGCAAATCAGGCACTTGGCAACCAGCACACATTTTCAATGGTTGCAGATCCCATGGTCACACGATCATCACAGCTCGCTTCTAACAAGTGAAATCAATGGGAAAACCAGCAGGAAATCACAAGTTATGGTTATGTCACATTGCACTTCACAACCCACAAGCCAGAATTGTTGTCATAAGTAGATCCAGTGATGTGACATTTTATTTTATTGCTTTGCAATTAAGTTACCTGTTCCAATTGTAATTGATGAGGACTATCTATATTTACTTATTATTTAAATTTATTTGGCCATCCACCTCAAATTGATGAGTTAAGCACTCGTAGTTTTCTCTGGATTTGAAATCTTTTTTATGCCTATTATATATTATCCAGTTATTCATTTTGACCATTTACTGTATATTCTAAAAACTGGATGAAACAATGCTTTGAGGCACAGCTAATGGAGAAAGGAAAGGGAGATGGTGAGGGGATCAATGGTACGGACCGGGATAGGATGCTGGAATATGCACTAAGACATGGAACCAATGGCAACTTCTTTCTCCTAACCAGACTCTAGCTCAAATTAATGCTTTCTTGCTGGCAGAAAAATGGAGGAAAAAAAGTTCTTTAACATTTCCTAAAGCTGTTGCTGACATTGATATCCATTAAAGTACTATCTTCATAAACTTCTTTCTTCTTTCTTACATTTGTTACGTTTTTATCTGTAGTTATCCACAGGTAAAGAAAGGGGAAAACCTATGGTCAATTTTCTTTATTCTCTGCAATCATAATCAATCATAATCACTTCACTTCATACTCCAGTATTGAGGATTTGGGCAGGAAACCGGAAGCCACTTTCTTGCTTAAATCTTAAATACAGACTGGCTTCATTGTTAAGGGAGATGGACAATGCTTTCTTGAGCAAAGGATATTTCCTTACATGGATAAAATAGGAGGTAGCGGTTCTGTAAGATTTTAAGTATAAATGCCTCCCTGATTAAAAAAAACACATGAATCTAATTCAGGGGTGTCAAACTGCCAGTCCGTGGGCCGGATGCATCATGGTGAAACCGCGCCCACCCCATTGCCAGCAATGGGAAAAAAGTCGTGATATGTTGCAACACATCATGTAATGTTGTGAGTTTGACACCCCTGATCTAATTGTAGTCCTGTGTACTAGAATATTTCATTCTAATACATGGTGATTAAATAAGGAAACAAACAAATTTATTTATTTATTGTATTTATCAGCTACCTATCTTACACCCATAGTCCTGGGTGACTTACAAACAATAATGCAAAGCATAAAAACAATCACAAAAACTCCTGGCTCCTCAAAAGATACATTCACAAACAACTGCCATGAGCTCCAGCTTCACCCTATCACAACACTTTTGGGGAAAGCCAGGTCTTTTCAGAAAATGGTATAGTCTCAGAGTTCCACATTCTTTTGTTTTTTTAACTGATTTTATGATTTCGATCTGAGATACAGGATTGAGACTATTTGTCTGCCTTGACAATGACCATCATCAAACACCAGATTGGCACTATTACGTCTATGGAGATTCAAAACATCTTCAAGGAAAACAAAGGAAGTCCAGTTGCCTTTTTAAAAAGCACCTTTGAGACAATGGCACTATTAGTTTGCTTTTCAACTTTTGATACCATCAACCATGGAATCTGGCAAGATTAAGCCTCAAACTATAGCAATGAGTAAATGATAGTACAATATAATATTATACTAGTATAAATACTAGTATAGTAAAATATGGTGATTGGGCTGTAAATCAGCATAAAGTACAGGAATCATATTACATCTGTACTAAGGGATTTGCCTTGCTCACTGCTTAACATTTTAGTATTGCCAACAATTTAGAGATTAATTAAATAACCTTCTACATGATTACTGGCTATATAAAGCACTTCCAGATGCATTCCCTTAAGAAGAATGTTAAGTTCTTACTTTTTAATGTTTAGCAAAATAATAGGCTTCTAATAATAAATTAAACTTCTTAATTAAGAGCTGCCCATTGTTATTTTAATGACTGGTTTCCATTTTAATTATGTTAATTTTGCTTTGTCCTATATTTCATATTTTTCTATTATTGTAAGCTGCCTTAAGAGGTAGAATAAGAAAAAATCAGAATATAAAATCCATAACTCATGAAAAAAGAATAAACTTGTGATTGTAGAAGGAGCTCTCTTTGATTTTAGCACCCAAATTATGGGATGAAATGGGCAATACTGAGTGGGCAATATTATAGCAACTGGCAAAATAAAAAAAAACCAAGGAAAGTGAAAATCACCACACATTTTTAAGTGGACCAGGAAGAGATTGATGAAATAAATGGATATTCTATGGAAAGCTCACAAAACCACCAATATTTAGCATTTCTGTCCAACTTGGAATTGTCTCTCTCTATTAGGATGAATTTTCCTTAATACTATATTTTATCTTTATGCCCAAGGTCCCTTACAGCCCTATTCTATTCTATTCTATTCTATTCTATTCTATTCTATTCTATTCTATTCTATTCTATTCTGTTCTACTCTGTTCTGTTCTGTTCTATTCTTTACTAATCACCAATCATATAGTTCCTTACTAGTCAACATATGAATTTTATTGCCCCATTATCTGTATTAAATGTTAATGAATAATATAAATGAAATTAAAACATCCATACATCCCCAAATTAATTTTAAATTTAAATAAGTTCCTATTTACGATAATGGTCAATAAAATGAGATATTAAAAAGCAAGCATCTTTTTTCATTGAATTCAAACTCCACAATAATTTTACCAAGGTTGGCTATCGCTTCTAAACTTCTGAACATTTATTTTAGAACTCACCAATTTATAAAAAAAACTACAGACATACTTCTGACTAATTAGCAATATGAAGATGATACAGAAATACTTTAAAAGGGAGGACACACAGACACATAGACACACATCAGATGGATACAGAAGTTGAAACCAACAATTTCTCTAAATTTGAAGCATCAGCATCATTGGAGCTAATACATTGTTTTTTCGTTTTTCCATTTTTCATTTCCTTCTTTAAAATGAGTTAGTTTGATACATTATCTTCTTAAGGTCATTAATGATGTTTGTTTGTTGCAGTGAGGATGAACATTTTTGTCTGGCATGTACATTTATAATTTTGGAAACAGGCTTCAGGCAGCTTCAAGAAACAGCAGCCATGCTGGGGGAGATTGTCTATTCAAACATAGCTGCTATAATATGTGTGGCATTTGTAAAATAACCATTTATCAGACTGCAAACTGATGAGATTACAGTTTACCAGCCTGCTAAATCCAGAAAATAATCTCTACCATTCTAAGTTATTATTAGCAGGAGAGATGTAGTTCTTGGCATTAGGAAACTGGGCATTCCTTGGCATTTGGCAAATTTCAAGGAACTTAGCACACAGACTTTGTTATATTTTGTTATATTTTTTGCTCTCTGCTTGTCAGAATTTTTCACTGCGGTGTTACAGTGAAACCAGAAGTAGCTCTGGATCTTCTCTTTATGCTGATTTTTCCACAGTGACCTATAATACTAGGTTGTGGTTGACTTCAGATGAAGCCAAAATGTAGTCTGTGGTTTTGTATGTTATACAAACCAGTCAGTATAATTTTTAAACCATGGTTTATGGTTCAATGTGTGGCATGAACTGAACCAAGTATTCTTTATTCCATAATCAAAATTAAACAGATTTTGGTCTAACAAAATCAATGTTCACTTACAGTGGAAAATTTGAAAACAAATCAACAAGTTGGGTTTTTAAATCTATTATGTAATATTTATTAAATATTTTATTTATTAAATTGTTTTATATAATGCCATATTAGATTAGATTTATAACTTGATTTTGGGTATATTGATGATAAACAAAATTGAAGCTTTATATTAATGCACATAGTGCAGTTTCTAAAAATAACATTTTAAAATTTTTGGAAAAACAATCAAAAATGAGTATAGATTTTACAAACAAAGCACATGTGTGTATTCATAATTTTTAAAGTGTGTTCCTGACTAAAAAAAAGTTTTAATGTACGCATTAATGTTAAAGCTAAACCTCTTACGCCAGACTTTCTCTTCTATGCTTTTTTACAGTGTAGGAAAACAGCTACATTCAGTGTGGCTACAATGATTACAGGGCTCCAGGAGATTCCCAGAAGTTTTCTTCAGAGTTTTTGTTTGTTTGTCCAATGTAAGGCAGCTATGCAACCTACAATCAAGATCAAGCAATAGCAAAAGGCTTAGTATCTGAAGGAAATGAGTAGATTTTGTAATGAGAACAACCTGCAAGGAAAGTGATATTATTATTTTTTTTAAAAAAAATCTTCGTCTCTACCCTCCTTCGTATAAATATTTCATTGGCTCCTTGCCTTGGTACCTAAAGGTTTTATTTTTAAGCCTGCAATAGGAATATATGGTTCTTTGAGGAAAGGAAACTGTTCAAGCAACTGTCAGATCTGTGGATTTTCCATTTATAACTACATAGAAATTTTCATAAATCTGGATCTCATAAAGAAAATTAGCTTAGCTACCAAATACTGAAACCACTGAATTTTTCCCCGGCAGAATCAAACATAGCTGTTCAGGATATATGGCAAAGAACTGTAGCATAATTCAGCCAGTAAGCACAACAATTCCTAAGGAGACAAGTATATTAAACGTTGCCATCTCCTACCACCTAGACACATGCAGCCTTGTCTGCTAACTTGGAAGGCTTCCAACTAAGACTTTGAAACCAGAGTGTGCGCGCGCACACACACACACACACACACACACACCGATTTTGCCTGTATTTCATCCTGAATCTGCCTAAAACTTTTTCTGGAGTTGGGCAACCTAGAAATTTAATGAACCATCCATCTTTTTATGTGTCTTTTCTTTACACAGTTAGAAATAAAAAGGCAAAATGATTACAACAAAGTAAGCAGATTTAGTTAAAGGGCTGCAGAAATCTTGATGACCATTCATTGGTAAGAAGGCATTAGACCTCATTTGATTAGTCCTTTAATGATTTTTAATGACTTAGTGGCCCTCTGGACTTTTGCAGCTCTAATCTGGTAGATAGAAATTACCTAGTATAATGGCAGTGATAAAGAAGACTTCCATCTAGAAATACACTTCATATTAAATTATTCTCAGTCAAATAAATGGTATTGTTCCACTTTATTTGTTGTATCCCATTTCTCCATAGTCTCTATTACTCTATTTTATCTGACAGAAAAGGCTTCTTCAGGTCTTGTTGGGAATGTCATCTGGTGGAATTTAGGAAGCCAATTTTCTATGTGGATGAATTGTCTATGTGAATATGACTTCATTCTTGTTTGAACTAAAGATATTTATTGATCTAAGTTGTGTTGATTTTCTACCAAATAAACCAATTCCGGAATAAGGAAATAAAATTTACAACTGAGCGTGGTGTGAAACCTGACAGCTAGATATGTCACTCTTAATCTCCTCACTATGACAGGAGACCTTTTTTAAAAAAAAAAGAAGAAGAAGCTTTTAGGCCATCAAGGACATTTTTTGCACAAGTATCATTTATTAAATTTGACCAACAGAAATTGCAAATTAGAAAGAAGTTGAAAACAAGTTTCAGGACAGGTGGGTATAATGTTTCTTTTCACTGCAACTTTCATATTTTTTTATATTCCTTCATTGTAGAAAAATCAGATCACTTTATATGACCAGGCTATTTCTTCCTCTATTTTCAGCAATTGTTGCCTCATTACCCTACCCTGTCTTACCCTGTGAAGCTCTTGGAACTCTCTTTGTAATTGATTGAATTAGAATTATGTTATGAATTACAAGATGGTGCTTTCTCTCAGCAACCCTGTGAGTAAAAAAAAAAATCCACAACAATGTAAATGGATTTTAAAATCAGTTGACTGGAGCATCTTATTTTACTTCTGTGAAGATACTGTACATTATAGAATGTTAGATGGTAGTCTCAGTTTTCTGCCACCACCATCATCACTCCATTATACTGTTCACATTGTTTCTATTATAGTATATTTTGTAAGTCATAATGAGATGCACATGTATGAGAATAATGTACAAATATGTGAAATAATGGCACAATAGTTTAAAATCAATGGTTACTTCACAGTGAAATTATAGTGATGTTATCTATAAATTTGTAATATTGATATTTCTTTGATGGCTCATATTCTGTTCTTAAACATCTGGCAACACTCCTTTTTTATCCCATTGTAAGCCCCTGACTGCTAAGCATTTTAGAGTGATTCTGAGATCGCCAATTGATGTCAGAGAAATATAACCCTTATAGCTTTGAAAAATAGGACAGTACTGACTTAAATACTGCCTACAATTCTCTAGCTATCACAGTTCTCAAAAATATAAACCAGAAATATTAAATTCCTTATCAGGCTCAGTATCAAGTAACATTCCCTTATATCTGATTTGTTGAATCAGCCACATGGCATCTTAGTCTCTTAACCTATTTAAAGAAAGCTGTAAAATTCTTTGTATTGCCCAATTCATTAATAATGTTTAAGTGTAAATGACCATGCTTTATATGGCTTTACTTTTTTTAATACTAAGGTCGCATTTCTAAAAAAGAAAATGAAATGTATTGTTTTCCAACATGCAACAGTTTAAATTTATTGTGGAAAGATAAAAATATAAAATCATATTTTACAACCGCACCTTCCCAGATGATGAGACAATTGGATTATGGCAAGCACAGCAAGCAAGATTTCCCGATAGCATAAAACTTGACAAGCTGACCAAAGATGAGCAAAAGCTGCTTTGCAGAGTCTTCCAGATAAATTGTTTTCTCTTTAAAACAGCATGAGTATAAGAGCTTTTTCCCCCACTGCTTTGTTTCTGTAAGAAATCTCCATTGTTGAATAATAATTGATCCCAGCATTCCATCTGAAGAAAGCAAAATTCCTGGGGCCTTCCCTGTTTGAAATTAATTGCAGACCAAGCAGAGTTGAAAGTCCAATTGTCCAGGATATTTTATTACAAAAACATGCTGTAATAGTTTCATATTCCAGTTTTTGACAGGCTGGCTAAGCAAATGGAAATCTATCATCATGTTTATCTGTTTTTGAATCCTTGTCGTAAATCCCTGCAAAAATAAATGCCAGAATCTTAGCACTGATCACCAAAAACTCTATCCATAATGCAGAAAAGCAGTATATATATATTGGAGAATTTGGCAAAAAGAGGGGAAAAAGTGCTGTGACTGAAAACCCCAAGGATATTTCTATAATATTTACTTATAACAAATTGTTTAATTGAATAGCCAGTGTAAAACACAAACTTCAAGCTAGTTGAGTTGCTAGGGTTTACTTTTTTCTGCTCTTGCATGCTCTGAATTATCTGAACACAGGGCTTTGCCCTTTCTGTCAGGAAGTGTCTAAAGGGCATCTGGAAAGCCAATGTAAAAGAAGGCACCTTTAGAGAAAAAAAAAGTCAGAGGAAGCATGAAAGAAAGGGACAATTCCCTTGAATATTTATATCATACAAAATAAGGAATTCTGCCCAGTGCTGAAAACTATAATCTTGTTCCAGGAAAGCACTTAAGGACATAATCAACTTTAATCAAATGCCTAGTCCCATTTGGTACACTTTTCAAAAGCCATATGGCTCTGATCTTTAAAAGCATTCTTACAGCTTCCTTTCAATAGGATCTCAACTGGAGCACTTTGAGGACACTAGTTTGTTTGTGATGTAAGAGTCCATGTGTGATTAATTTTGGCAGGATTTAGAATTATGCTAAAACTATGTTTTGATGCAGAGGCTAAAGCCTGATTACCCAACTTCTTTAGTCCTTCTGCTTGAAAGGAATGTGCAAATAGGAAAACAAAAATAGTACTAACAGAGGCCAAAATTAAGGTCAAAGATTCTGAACTGCCCAACCCTCTACAATCACAATGAGGTACAGTCTTATGGCTCCCGCTTTGCAAAGGGAAAACAGCATTAGATTTTCCAAGATTGAGAAACACTTCTTCAGTATCATGACTATTGGGAGATGCTAAATATTATTACCAAAGATTTTAAATCTATGCAGCCTTCAGCCTTATTTCTTTTATCCTTCAGACATATTTTTTCTCTTTTTGTTCCCTGCTTCTTAGCATATTATCTGTTATGCCTTTTTCTCTTCAGAAGACCTATCTCTGAATTATATATTCTTTTTTACTTTTTGTATCATGAATATTCTGTACCACTTCCTCTTTCTATGAATAATAAATATAACAATCATTAAATCCAGGGTGGATTTGCCCTACTCTACTTTCCATATTTCATAACCTAATAGCTTCCTGTTATATCGCTGATATTTCCCTTTGGTTCTGGATATTACAAGATAACACAGTTACCAGCTGTTTATTCTGCAGGTTATAATTCACAGGTCAATTCATTTTGAGGTTTGAATGGTTTGAAGAAGAACTTATTTTTTCACCAACCTAGTTCTTCTTCACTTCTTAATTCTTTCAACAACTATTTTTTTAGTATTTCCATATTCCACATATCCTCTACTGTTTACATTAAAAGATGCTCAGGTATTAATATATTTACTTTAGTTTGAAGAGTTTATCAGAAGTAGAGAAAGTTATAGGAAAAATAACAAAGCATCTCCATAACGTAGAGTTTAGAGGGATTTGTAGATCATGGAAACAGTGTTTTCAATTAATGTTTTATGGAAAAAATGTCACAGTAACCACATTGCTTATTCAGTTGCATACTATTCTAGCTGTAAATGTCTACTGCAAAACAGCATGTGACACCAATATCCAGATGTGGAATTTAACTACCACAGGAACTATTTCAAATAAGTGTGGTATCAACATCTTTAAAATTCCAAAGCTATATCCAAGACACTGATTGCTTCTGACACATGATGTGAAAGCCATAGAAAGCATTTCACAGAATGTTAGCTATTCATTATCATTATTTTTCTGAGGGTTTTTTTTTAGGTGAAGACATATATTTGCTTCTGTTTTTAAAATCCCTTGGCTGTGCTGGAGTATGTTCAAAAATATATAAAGTATTCAATGTAAGAGAATGACACTTTTACATGATTAAATACAATGAGATTACCACTGGAACCTGTTCAAAAAAATAAAAAGCATTTCTATGGTACACCCATCAACTAACTTAGAAAGTCAACAAGTAGAAATAAAATTATCATATTATGGTGGCATTTACC
This sequence comes from Trimeresurus albolabris, assembly GCA_032467975.1. Lineage (NCBI taxonomy): Eukaryota > Metazoa > Chordata > Lepidosauria > Squamata > Viperidae > Trimeresurus > Trimeresurus albolabris. The sequence continues at coordinate 89,684 of JANHFS010010233.1, read as the reverse complement.
ATCTTAAATAACCTTTCAGGTCTGATGAAATTAAGTAGCTTGCCAGCAGTAAAAGAAAAAGAAAAAAGAAAAATCAAAATCAAAAATTAATTCTCATGAAGGAATATGCACCAGAATTGTGCTTTAATTATCCTATTATTTTATCCTCTATGGATGTAAAACAAATCTCAGCAAAGATCATTGTCTAATAGTTGATTGTATAATTGTCCTGACTGTGCTTCTCATCTTCTTCCAGATACAGAAATTAACTGGGTTAGAATAAGAGATTTATTTTAATTCAGTGCTCGCCATGGCTCAATGGAGTCTCACATACATCAACACACAGCTCTTCAATTGTTTTATTACATCTCAACTGCCCAAAAAGCTGTCCCAAAGTAGAGATCAACCTTGCTCTAACAGTAATTGATTAATTGATTATTAATTAATCATACCTTTCCTGCAGAAGCAAACCAAGTGTATCTTACTCTCTTTCTATTTTTATACAAAACAATCTTGAAGAGTAAATTGTGCTGAGACAGTGGCTTGCCAAAGTCTTACAAGTTGGAGGGTGCATTATAAGTTCCATCTTTCCAATTCTAACCTAATCACTAAGCCTCACAGGTGTGCATGTAAACTATATATGTTTAAAAAGAATAGAAGTGACCCCAAATCTCAGAATGCATTTAAAATATTCTGGCAATTTTTTGTTAAAATGGTATGCCATTAACTCTTATTTAATCAAGTATGTCCCAACTTCTTGTCCTACTTTTCTAATTATGGACAGAATGATTTTTGTAGAACAAATCAGGACTCAAAGGCAATGAAAGATTTTCATTTATATATATATAAATTAAAGATTTAATGTGCTGCAGCTCCAGAATATGACTGTGTCATGTGTAACGTATTAGATTTGTTCTGCATATCATTTATTTAAATTCTTAAACACTTGGATGCAAGTAATTGGCAGAAGCAAAAGCATGAAGATATGGAACATTAACCAATCAAAAATTATTTTCCTGTTTGTGTATGTGTGCATGTATTGCATATATGCCATATTATAAATTTTGATGATACAATTTGTACTATATTTCATTTCAACCTATATTGCAAATTTCGATTTAGATGTTACATTGTCTATCCAAGCAAACTAGCCCTGATTATTTGCCTGTGAATCCAGCTATAAACAATAGAGCAGTTAATCACAATCATAGACTTTAAGATTATAACAATTTGATAAAACCGTTACCATCATCCAGATCTTAGAATTAGAAAATGCCAGATAATTTGGGTAGGGAGTAAATATAAAGTTTTAGGCTATAATCATTTCAATTATACAAGAAACAAGCTAATTTGTTTAGTAAAAATAAAAATCCAAAAGGAAAGGAATTCTATTTTTTGTGCATTCCAACATGATCTGCTTCTTTAATATTAATGTGAATATTTAAATTATTATTCTAAATTTTATGTTTTATTATTGTTATTGCAATAATAATTTGCACTTTGATATTGCAATTCTTTATGATTAGTTCTATAAATAGATAGCTTGTTTCTGATATGATTCGGTGGTTAAGATAATGAAGCAGAACTGGGAAGGCTCTGGTTCAAGTCCTCCCTCAGTTTGGCCAGCCCAATTATCTCCCTGGGTAGTTGTTATGAAGGAAAATTGGACAGCAGTGAATATGTGCACTATCCTGAACTCCTGGAGGAAATGTGGGATATTCATAGATAGATAATATTATGTGTCTAGGCAGCAGTAGATTTCTGCTGTTTTCATAATTCTTCCATTGCCTGAGTCCCTATAATAAAATCTGTTTCAGACCCATGGAATAAAACTTTATAAGAATATGAGAATTTGCAGAGGAAAGTGAAATGTCGTGCTTCCCAGTTCAAATGATAATAGCAATTTTATTGATGGAAGTACTTAATTGGGTCCCATTCTTAATGATTAGACTGCATAGCATTCTGGGGCCTTCTATGAAAGATCAGTACAGACATTCCAAAATAAATTATAACCTTGCTTAATCTCAGAAATTAAACAAAGTTACCTATAGCTGGATGGGGAGACAACCTGGAAATATAAAGATTATGGCTAGATTGGAAAATCAACAACCATCTAGGAGAAGCCAATAATAAATGATTCAATTAATGCAGCCAGCAGGATTCCTTTGACATTCAGAGTTTCATTTTTCAACAACATACAAGTCATTTATTTATTTGTTAAATTTATTTGCTTACACAATGGAAAAAAGATGATAAAACTTTAAACATAACAGCAAAGGAATAAAATCATAAAAATAAACAATGGAAGTATAATAATATGAAATTTAAAAGATGGTGGAGGAAAAGCAGGAGTCACAGGAGGAAGGTGGGGTTAGAAAATAAGTCCAGTAGTCACTTCCAGTGATGTACTAACATATTGGGTCCCAGGTCAACTGGCACAGCCAGGTTTTTAAGCTCTTGCAGAAGGATAGGCAGGTAGAGCAATCATCATTCTGGAAGGCAGGATGTTCCAGAGGCCAGGACTAGAAGAGAAGAATCTTCTCCTGGATCCCATCAGTCAGAGTTCCTTGATCAATGGGATCCTCTGCAAGCTTCCTCTGCTGGCAGAAATAGGGTAGGCAGGATGAGATAGTTCATCAAATAATCTGGACGTAGGCTATGGAGATCTTTAGAAGTTATAGGCAACACCTTGAACTGAACCCACAAGCAAACCAGCATCCAGTGAAGCTTGTGAATCAATGGGTCATTCTACGAGCCCCAAAGACTGCTCATGTATTGCACTTTGTACTAGCTGAAGCTTCCAAATGCCTTTCAAGGATACGTCCATGTAAAGTACATTGCAGTAATCCAGAGAGAGATGACTACGGCTTGAGTGACCAAGCATAGGAAGTCCTGATACAGGAAAGGCCTCAGCTGGTGCACAAACCAAAGCTGTGCAAAGACTCTCCTAGTCACTACCAACACCTGATCTTCAAGCAGGAGCCATAACTCCAGGAGAATTCTTATATTGGGAAATGGTCTGAACAGGATAGTGACATCACATCAAGAACTAAAGATATCAAAGTCCCAGATCTTGAACCTCCATGCACCCAAAGCCACTCAGTTTTGCCAGGGTTCAGTTGTAACAGATAGGAGAAAGGAGTGAAACCTTCTACTCCTAAGCTCCATAGCCTGCCAAAAAGGATACCATGATGGATGCTGATAGGTCAAGGAGAGCTGGCATGGTTGCACTACTATCATCTTGCCCTCACAAGAGATTGTCCATAAGTGCCATCTCTGTCTAAAATCTGTTTCATTCAAGATTCTCAGCAGCTGCCAAGTCATTGTATATATCCATAGATGCTTCTGACAAAAAGCTGATAATTTCAAGAATTAGTTTCTTTTGTTTCTAGTGCAGTACTTCCAAATATCAAACATATATACGTATATGTTTTTTCAAAATTTGGATTGCTGACAAAGAATTTAAGGGAGTACTGGGATAGCTAGCTATTTCGAACTTTATTTAGTTCTTCATCAGCCAGACATACCCTTCTGAGATTCGAACCTGGGCTGTCTGCATGTTAAGCAGATGTGTTAACCTCTTGTGCCATAGGCTCTTTCTCACTTTGTCAGCCACAGGAGACAGGGGAAGAGAATGAATGCTTTTTTTTTTTGTAATGTACCCTGTCGGCCCAAATATGGGAGAGAGAGAAGTCTTTTGCCTATATCAGCTCAACCTAGAGCCATCCACAGGCAGCAGTCTCAACTGCGACATATATATGTTTTTTTTCAAAAAGTTTTCTCTCTTTTTAAAAAAAAGTTAACAGAAGAGGTATCTCCACCATTATCAAATTGAAAAAAACAAAGTAACAATGTCCCTTTTTTCTTCTATTCCCCTAAAATCCCCCCAAAAAGGTCCAATAGTAGAAAAAAATAACCATAAAAAATATTAATCTTTTTCTTTTTAGCTCTTTTTCCCGTATAGGCAGCTGCCGCTTTCTTGGAAAAGGGAAATAGTCAGGAACTCTTTACAGGAAAAGTCAGGATAGCAAGAGAAGAAAAGGTCTCACCCGGATTCACCACGGTGGTTCTTCATGCTTAGTTGTTCTTTTGACTTGCAGTTGGTACAGCTGAGTGATCAGCCATTTTACTGGCCAATCTTCTTCTCCGTTGGCCCTCAGAGTTAACTCGGACAGCGGGAGGAGCTGCCATTCCTCCGCAGCTGAGCACAGCCTCCTCGATGGTAGTCGCACCCTCCAGGGCAACTTTTGACCCGCATAAGGGTCTACCGGCAGAGGGAAGCTAGCCGACGAGGAGATGAGTCTCTTTGTGAGGCTAGAGGCACCCGATCCGGAACCGGAAGTCTGGGGGCAATCTTAATATAAATCTCTAGTCAACATATACAATGAACAAAAAAAACTATTAAAATTGATATATAACATAAATAAGCTTTTTACTTCAGTCTTATATTTTTTTCTAACTTATGCTTCCTATTCCTCAGATTCCTCCAGTATTTCCTCCATAATTTCCAGGCTCAGGCTGGTCATGGTTTCCCTTCTGTTTCATTTATGTTAAATATTGATCAGACTTAAGTAAATTCCTGGTACATAACTCAAGACCCTTTTGAATTAGATAGATCAGATAGAATGCAGTCTTTCTTTGTTGTACATCTCATAAAATAAAATATTCCTTTCTTTCTCTCAAAATCCACCTAGAGATTTCTTTCAAAATAGTTGTATCTAGGTTTTCAGTTTTAATTAACAGTTTTAATTTTAGGTTTTCAGTTTTGATCTTAAATAAAAATGATCATAAGAAAGTTTTTCCTTTATTTACTTTTTCCTTTTAATAGGAAACAGAGTCACTTAAAACACAAGATGTATTTTTAGAATGCTATTCTTCCTATATTTAATTTCCAATTTACCATTTATTTTTTTGAATGCCACATGAATCATATCCAATTTATTATCTAGCATCTATGAAGATTCTCAGTCATCCAGATTATGGTTGTCTCAAAGGTGATTTTTCAAGAGGCAACTAGACTTTCTTCAACTCTTCAGAGCTGAAGAAGCTTCTTGGATGAAAGTGAAACATTTTCAAAGAAAAATAAGGAAGTCCAGTTTCCTCTTGAATTATTACCCAGTATTTTTTTTTCAAATTTAGCTTCTAGAAATTAAAACAACTTTTAGTAAAAATTCCATCTCTAAGATGGAATATACCATGATTTATCTTTTTTCCATATTATTAAATAGCACACATGAGTGACCCACTAGCACATTCTGTCAATCTGTTTGAAATAGATATAAAAGGTCCATCGTGAATCAAAACGTATAATGCTTTATGTACTGAGGTATATAATACCTTAGTTCTTCTCTGCACTTTGATCAAAACTCCACAGAGATCCAGGAAAACTCATAATTTGAATTTCTTTGTAGAACAAATGACTAATTAAAGTTTTTTTATGGTCTAAGTTGTCATCCATTTCAACAATTTTCTCAGGAAAAAACTTTAACCATTATTTCAAAAGTTCATCAAGTCATTCTTACTGTAATTTCAAATTATACTATCCTTCACAGAACTCAGCTAAGGATTTTGTTATTAGAAATACCTTCTGTAGTGGCTTCTGTAATGGAATATTTTAATAATTTAATATTCTAGATTATTATAAATTGAAATTTCTGCTTAATTACAAATTTTATTATTTATTATTTTATTATTTACATATGTCAACTAAGGATTATGCTATTAGGAAGGCCTCAAAAATTGAAAAAGGTGGTGGCTCCTGTAATAATTTCATATTATTCTTGAGTATTACAAATTGAAATTTCTCCTTAAGAATTTCTCTTTATCAACTGTTCCTTGGTGTTCAGTTCAGGTTTTAGGATAATGATGTAACATTTAGGAAAAAAGATACAGCTTAATAATCCAGCACCAGATGCCAAGATAGAGAAGATCTCCACAGCCACCATATATTCTCCATTAGTGCTCTGATATGAAGGAATGAAGGACAGCCAAACACTGCAGAAGACCAGCATGCTGAAAGTAATGAACTTGGCTTCATTGAAACTATCTGGCAACTTCCTGGCTAGGAAAGCCACAGTGAAGCTGACAATTGCCAAAAATCCCAAGTAGCCCAGGACATAATAAAACATACCAAGTGATCCTTCATTGCATTGCACTAGAATTGCTCCAGGGAGGGAATACATATCAAACTCTGGGAAAGGAGGAGCTGCACATAGCCATACAGCGCAAATACTAGTCTGAATGAAGGAGCAACCAAGTAGAATGAGAATGGTCAATCTTTTCCCAACCCATTTCCTCATCCTAGATCCTGGCTTGGTGGCCATAAAAGCTACAACTACAGTTATTGTTTTTGCTAATATACAAGAAACAGCCACTGTGAAGATGATACCAAAAGTAATTTGTCGTAAATAGCAAATCTCTCTTTGTGGCTGGCCAATAAATAATAAGGAGCAGAGAAAACAAAACAATAAGGAGATGAGCAGACAGTAGGTGAGGTCCCTGTTGTTGGCTTTGACAATGGGAGTGTTCTGGTTCTTGATAAATATTCCTAGTATCAGAATTGTGAGCAGAAGAAAAAAGAGCACCAAAAATGTTAAACTAATCCCCAAAGGATGCAGGAAAGAGAGAAAACGTAATATCTTGACAATACATTGATTTTTGCTCTTATTTGGAAATTGATCTTCTGGGCATGTGAAACAGTTGTCCATGTCTGAAAATAAATATGTGGAGATATAATGTAATGAACTGAATGGCCTTTTCTGCTAGATTTTACATAGAAACTTTATTTCAAATATGAATAAAAATTGAAAAGAACAGAAATTAACTGTGAAATGGTAGAATATTAAGCCTAGCTGATTCTCCCTTCATTTTGTCTTCATATTACCCTAAAGTCAAGAAGCTAATTCTATGATCTACAACTTTAGAAGTATATACATTTAACTGTATAGAACTGACCTAGTGAGAAACTGATATCTTCTTCACCTCTATCTGTAGAATGGAGTGACATCAAACACTACTACTACTACTACTACTAGTAGTAGTAGTAGTAGTAGTAGTAGTCTACTACTACTGGTAGGTCTACTATAAGATATACCAGGACGCAAATACTGTATATTCTTGCTTTGACAAGTAGTAGTAGTAGTAGTAGTAGTAGTAGTAGTAATAATAATAATAATAATAATAATAATAATAATAATAATAATA
>JANHFS010010233.1:52126-67810 GCA_032467975.1 Trimeresurus albolabris | reverse complement strand
TAATTATTAGGTATAACTATGCCTGGAGTAAATGATTACTGATGATTGTTTTAGCCATTAGTCATTTAGTAATAAAACCTACCTCTGGCATAAAACAAATTCTACAAAGAGAATTTTGTATCACATATGCAATTCCTTTAAACTTTTCCTGGAGGACTATACATCTCTACACGTCTCTGTTCCCATTAGTTCATTGTACAAGTTTCTCTTCCCTAGAATTGTTTTTCCCTGTATATGAAATGTATCAAATAGCAAAATCCACAACTAGGAAGCCTAAATTTAAAAGATGCATCAAACAGTTGGCAGTAAATATAATCAAATGAATAAATTTCACTTTTCTATTCCAGAAAGCAATTGGTACCCATGGTCTTTAGCAATGGGCTAATAAGTGTGAATAAAACGCATTTCGGTAAATGGCCAGTTTAATTTAGTGTGACAACAACTAGTTTATTGTCATATATTAGATGTGAATGTCAATATTTTCCATTTAGACAGTTGTGTAACTTACTGAAATGCACACCATGTGTACCCAAACCAATGTCTAAACATTACTGGTAAGAGAAATGCACTGTGCCATTTTTGGTGTCTCCTGACACTGATTGGTTTTGTAGGGCCTTCATTTTCTGTTCATGTGGTTTTGAAATTTTGGCTCATCTTTCTTATTAGAAACATAAAACTAGATAAATATGAGTTTCATGCAATACTTCTGTTTACTTTAAATGGAAAAAGAAGCAATCAACAAAAACATATCAATCTGTGAACACATATTTCACAATCACATCCAGACATTTTATGTTTTGCTAGAGTTTAGAGAAAACATGAAATGTAACGTATATCTCCTAAACATGTTTCTGTGTGAATGTAATGTGAAGTACATGGGTCTTGTTTCACCATTTGCAGAATGGATAACATTTAGAATGGCAACAGAATTCCTAGTTTCCTCCACAATATAAATGCCATATAAATTTTAAAAATAGATTTTTTCCCAGTGGCCCTCTTAGCATTTTTGGGATGAAGCATCTTTTCCCATCAAGTAGGAATAATAAATATAGGAAGAATTATGTATTTTGAAGATATTTTCATATTCCCTTCTTTGAGGAATTTGCCAAGCTACAATGCAAAATTTATAAGTTCTTGGTATTGAGGCAATATTTCAATAGTACAAATTGTCTAATTTTAATATATTTCATATTTGTTTTATAATATCAGTATTTTGGTATATTATTGTAATGGGAGCAACTTAGTTTAAAAGCTTAACAAATAAAAAAATAAAGTAAGTCCAGAGAGGCAAATACTAAGCAGTCATAAAAAGGCAATTTTCCTTCAATTGTTTAATAACAGTGAGGTTAACTAAATAGATTTATGGTTGGCTGACTTTATAATACTGATACATGAAAAAAAATACAAGGCAAACAGCTACATTACTTACAACAAAGTATGAAGATACTTACCGGTAATAATAGAATGATAATCCAAATTTTCACTAATCCTAAATCATCAGCATAAAACTGAATATCAGTTACATATCAGTTATTTTATCAGAAATTCAAGTATTTGGATGTTCTAGCTTTTCCTATCATGTTCATAAATGCATGTGTTTTCCATCTCCCTATTCTCAAATGCTTTCCAGCTGCTGCTGTCCTATGTGGAAAGGCATGAGAAGAAATAATAAGGAAGAAGTAATAGTAGATGAGAATCAGCTAAGGATAAAGAATAAGTTATCACTGGTGGACATGAAGTGTAGGGTTTGAACATAATGAACACAAATCAGGTTAAAAGGGACCAATGCTTGATAAATATATCCATATTTCATCATCTTCTTTACATACATCTCGGGGGGAAATATCTGTTTATTGCTTGCTTGCAGCTAGATTCCTCTTATTATGTAAACTACATAGCGTTTTTAGAGCAATGGAGCAAAATAAAAGATTTGCTAGACATTAAGAATGAAGTAAAAGACTCAGAGAAAATACATTTAAGTGCAGAATAATAACACATTTTTATATCTACTATGTGCCAGTTATAGAGAATACTATTTATTTATGCTATTAAATGCAAAGTGAACTGCCAGTATAACTTTGGCAGTTATAACTTTAGGTCATTAAGAATCTGTCCTGTTGATATGTCAGATCAGTTAGCTCTAAGCTCAAATAATTATTGCCATGAACTTGCAATTTGCTCTATCATAAAAACTGCTGAAATGTGATACAGATCTAAGGAAGGTGGCTGCATACTGTCTAATTAGTTGTGCACCTGATCATCTCAAATGTGGAGACTGGAAGTAGAACTTGGAATCTTCTCAGCTCTTTGATGTAGTGCAAGCTGTTACTAGAGTTGAAGAGTTGAAACCTGTCACCTGAATATCGAGTGAAGGGATGGTATCTTACATAACATGACTTCATATCAGGCAGCAAAATATTCATCTTCAGCTTAATTAAATAACTATATAACCTGGTGAAATGAGCTGTAACTCACAAAACTTTTTTTCATAAGGTACTACCAGACTTCTGATAAAATAACTGTCTGGATATGATGTACTTGATGTGTGGCAATAAAGTATATGTCTCCTCAGACATGTCTCTCTAAATTCAGAAGCACTCTTACAAGTAAGTATTAGATATTTTCAATCTAGGTTTTTTTCAAACCATGTTATTGGAGTTAGATCTTTAAATCATGCATGTCAGCATGCAACCACAGTCGTGCTCTGCACAGTCAGTACAGATGGGATTAATTGCCAATGAACAAATGTAAATTATTATTGAATGGGAATGGCTTTTTCCTTTGCTAAGCAAGACTTGGCCTTCCTAGTTAGGCTTTTAGAATCTGGATTCCTTTCTGGCCATGGCAAGTGCTTCCAACTATTCTAATGCACATTGGCATTAGCCAGACACAATTCCAGGAAAAAGAAACCTCAAACAACTAAATGGCACAACATTCCTTAGTTTCAGCAAAAAAAACCTCCTGAATGTTCTCTCATCTAGCAGTTGTAGAAGCTCAAAACAGAAGTGAAGGAAGTCTGAGAATGACGTTACTTACTGATTCTATTGAAATTTTCCAGGTTGCCCTTCTTTATTTTACTTATAACTAGTAATTCCTTTGGTAGAGGCCTCCTAGGGATCCTGTTATTTTATGACAACTGCCCAATAGTTAAGAAGCAGGGCAAAGAAAAGAATACTTCTTTCTGACCCAGAGAGCATAAGGGTCAAAATGTTGTACAAAGTATCCACAAAAAACAGAACATTTACTCAACCTCTCAGAAACCTTTCAAAGATAACCCACATCATTTTCAGCATTGCCAATCTTGAAATGTTGAAATCTGACAAAGACCACAAAAACTGGCTTGCAGTCTCATTTCACATACTTCTATGCTATGTTCATGGTGATTTATAATAAATTGGACTGGCCACTGTAAATGGAGCTGCAAAACCACATGGCACTTTTCCTTTTGGCAGTTTGAAATGACTGGTGAAGTCGTAGCTTGGTGCAATAGCAGTTGATTTTCTTTGGATAGGAACAACACCCTGCAGTTGGGAGGAAGGGAAAGGCTCACTCACAAGCCCAATAGAGATTCAACATTCCTACTGCAAAACTGCTTTCATAGGAATTCGTTCTCTACCACAGCTGATCCCAGTGATAAGTGAAGGTCTGTGAGCAAAGAACTGATCCAGGAACAATACAAAGTACCATATCCCTGTGAGAAAAGGTGAATATGACTTACTTCTGCCAAATACCAAGTTTTTGACATAATTTCTTATTTGTAGTGGAACGATTTATAATAAACAATGCACATGAATATTATTCAGGCTAGGGAAGAGAAAGTAGCACAGGCAGGTCAAACAGTGCTAATTTTCAGCAAGCACGTTTCTCACAGAGTGAATAGAGCCCTGAGACAACTTAAGAATCATGTTTAAAGAAGATGCCTTATTGCTCCCTACTAGTATTACTAGTTTCACTCTAGCATTGGTTCATTTCACAGAAAAACCTTTGACAATGTTTCAAACCTTTTAATGACGGGATGTTGATATATAAGTATTTTGCCAGGGATTGTGCATTCTACTCCCAATAGATTTCATACAGTAATAGCATAAAGGTTTGGCTAGCATTTATTGCTTTGCAGTCAAAATTTACCAAAATAATGCATATAATAGTTGCATATCAAAAAGGAAGCAAATTCTTTTAAAAAGAACTTTCATTTATAAAATATAATATTTACTTTCTAATATGATTTAATATTTTATATAGTTGCCTTTATATGGATTCATCCATATGTAGGACACCATCTAACGTCACCTTATATAAATCTACTTGATAAATAAATAAATGTTAAGGAACAAAAGTATTTTTTTTTTAAATTTTCAGAAATGTTTTCAGATAATATTAACAGAAATTAATTTAAAATAGTATGCATTAAAAGGGTTTGTATTTTAGGAGATGTGAATACAATACTTCAATATTTTAAAAGAAAAACTCAATGAAATATTTTTATAGATAGAAAATTGGACTTTTTTCTGGAAATAAGATTATGAAATATATTGATTGTCTATAACTGCAGGATTATTTTAAATTATTTTATAGTTTAGCTTAAATCTATGTTAAAATAAAGTACAAAGAAAGAAATCAAGGATAAAAGAAAAATGCACATGATATAAAAATGGTCATAAGCCACTTCTTCAGTGCATTTGCAATTTTGAATTATCACTAAATGAACTATTGCGAGTCAAGAATTGCCAATAGTTGAAAGTTACTGCAGGCTGTGTCAATCATTTATTTTACATTTTCAGGTGTTTATATTGCTTAATCCTTCACAAAAACAAGTTTATTTTAACATAATATCTATTCTAATGTAATATCTGTTCCCTTGTTATGGGGGTTGACTAGTTTTCCTAGGACCTAGGTTCTTAAGATTATATTTGTGTTTTGTCAGAATTTATTTAAAGTTTGGAAACATAATATCCTAAATTATGTCCTAAGGTCACAAAGTTCATGTAACATAAAGTGGTATTTTAAATAGATTTCCCTTTTTAGTAGGCTTTTGCTTTGCCAGGACTGTACAAATGACTTCAAAGTAAAATAATAGCTTTAACATCAGTTTTTTCTTTTCCATAAACCATACTGGTCACAATATTTTTCTAGTTTAGATTTTAGGGGAAAAATTAATGTCACAGCCAATCTGCTTAACTAAGCAGCTAAACATATTTCTTAGAAATTTAATTAATTGCATTATGTTTAAATTAAAATATAATTTAATGGTCATCTTAATGTTGTTAGGTGACAAAATATTGGAGAAAATCACGTAAGGAAAAGTTTTAAAAACTGATACCACAATAACAGGATCTTGAAAAAACTGGTATAAGCAACTATCTCTGGATAGTATATCCATTATTGCTCAAATAGAGATATTCTGTTTTTATACCCACATAACTTACCACAATTGTATGTCCTGATAGACTTGTATACTTCTTATTCCAATAATACCAATAAGACAAAACCACAACATTTTTTCTGCACTCACAGAAACTTTGTACAAGCTTTGTGTGACCCTATATATGGTAGATTAAAATATTATCACTTTTTCCACTATAGTTAGCATTCCATGTTAAAGAATTTGCAAGCAATAGAAAGCACAGAATTATCCTTTTTGTCTATGGAATGGTAATTATGAAATGTTTAAATAAATTGGACAGCAACGTGTGAATCAAATAAAACCAGATAATTCTTTTTACTGCATATTTGATTCAAGGGATCAATACATTTCTAGCTATAAACCATTTTACATTAGAGTAACAGACATCTTTAAAATCAGGCACAATCCTTTTTATTCTCTTTAAGACAAGTCGTAAAACATCCATTTTCTATGAGTACTTCCTAATCATAAAGTGTATGGACCAGAAAGAATATCATTTGCTAAGAGGTGCTACATTGTTCCTGGGAAGGGCTATGGCAGGTCAATAAAAAAAAGCATTTATTTTGTTTGAAGTTCTACATACTGTTGCAAAAATCTTGATCTGAAAGGACCAGGAAATATCTCTGCCTGAGATATTGAACAATTGCTGCCTGACAATGATAATATAAGGCTCTTTTCTACATTCAGGATGAAATTCCTATGAAGATTTTTGTTATTAGTTTACAGTATAAAATACAAACGAGGTCCAGGCAGAAGAAGAACATCTTGGCTTCAAAATCTAAGGGACTGGTTTGGACAAAACTCAGGAGCACTTTTTCATGTGGCTGCTGATAAAAACAGGATCGCCAACATGATCGCCAATGCCCAATAACGGACATAGCACAAGAAGAAGATAAAATACAAAAATACAAAACCAAATAATAGAAAAAATAGAGGAGAGAAAAGATAAGAGCAAACTGTAGAAAAGAGGGGGGGGAGAGAAAGAAAAGCATTGACTTGCATCTCCCTTTGGTGCAAAAGAATAAAATAGTAACATCAAACCACATTTTATTTACATAATAGCATAAACTAGCCATTTCTATAACATCAGATCTATCTAATCAGTAAAACCCAAAATCAAAGTTTCATTTTTTTCCACCTCAAGCACAAACTCCAGAAACAGTTTCCAAGTAGAAACAAGAATATTTTTTTTCTTTTATCAAAGCAGTCAATCTAGCCATCTCTGCTAACTCCATCAGCTTTTGCAACCATTCATCCATTGTGGGAATTGAGGCGTCCTTCCATTTTTGTGCATAAAGTAATCTTGCTACTGTCAACATATATAAGATCAAAATTCCATTTTTGTTCTCAAGTCTTTTTCCAGTAAATCCAAAAGAAAAGTTTCTGGTTTTATTTTATATTCACTTTAAGAATCTTCTGTATTAGAATAGGAATCCTACTCCAATATTTCTTTACTTTATCACATGTCCACTATAAATGATAGAAAATCTCTTCTTGCATTTCCAACATTCATTTAAAATATCTTTATACATTCTTGATAACTTATCTGGTGTTAAATACTAATGATACATATCTTATAAATTTTTTCTTTTAAATTGTAATTTAATGTAAATTTTAAGCCTTTCATCCAGGAACATTCTATGATAAAATTGTTCACGTCATGATGAACTAATCTCTGGATAGACAACTGATGAATAAAAGTACTGTAGAAGTAAATATATTCATTTATCTTAAATAAAATCACATCATTGGCTCCCTCTAAAAGGAGGGAGATCCATGTGTATAAAACTGAATAGGAATATATACTAATTATTTATTACTCCTTTTCTATGTTTTGCATATTGTTTCTTTACTCAGAAGGAAACAGCATGGAGGTGTGTGTGTGTATGTATCCATGTATATTTCACACAATTCTTATAGTTGAGATATAGAGGGGGGAATTTTCTGTAGGACCTCACATACAAACTTGTCTCTTGTATTAAGAGCTTAGGATCCTCTGATTTGGCTTCCAGTACACAAAGAATTTTCCTGTATGATTAGACAGAATATTATTATTTAATATGACTCTCACAAGCAAAACTGCTAAATGTTGGGGGGGGGACTGGGGTTGGTATTTTTACAGTCTCTTGCAGTTCTCATCTACATTTTTAAAGTATAGCCAAGGACCTTTTATTTTCCAAGTTAAAATAATATTATTTTCCACTTAATAATTTAGACACAGAGGTTATTTAAAACGATTATGTCTGTATTGACTTGTCAATTAATATACTCCCAGTTGCTTAGATATTGCCATTTACTTGTGATGACAAAATACCTAGAAGCATTCGGATCTTTTAAACCCAGAAACTGGATACATTAATATTATTGTACTTTTATGACTTTTATTTCTGCCAACATTACTGATTTGAGAAGCAAAACATACTTAGTGGTTCAAGGGAGACCTTGTTTCTGTAGAAATAGCTATATGGTAATATATTTCTTGATCCTCTCTTCTTCCTGTAATATTATTCTTTTGTCTACATTAAACAAATATAATTCTTAATATTTTCAGTACAAACCAAGTTGAATATAAACATTTTTAGTATTTATTCATATAATAATAACATCAACATATAACATGTTTTTAATCAGCTTATTTCCATTGTATTTATAAAAGTTATCATATTAAATCATTATATGTCCTGTTTTCAAGATTCTTACTGAAGCTTAGTTTCCCCTCAGTATTCAGACCATTCTAATCAGTTATAATTTTCTCAAAATTCATTACCTTTAAATATCCAAACTTTTCATTTAAATAGATGCTCTCAATGTTTTAACATTTCAAATATTCTAAAACTATTATATGTTTGACTCCAACTTTAATCTTCTTCTTTTGCCAAGTCGCTTTCCAGATCAGTATGTTTGGCTTCCCAGGTTGTATTTTTGGGGACAAAAAAGACAAATCAAATAAAGTATCAGGTTTTTGTCTCCCACATTTTGATGATTCTTCTGACAATCCACTAATCCATTTTATTTGTTCTTCTTTTTTATCCTCAAATTTGTTTTGAAGTCCTGGGGGATAACGCATCTTTTTTATCTTCTTTATTATAGTGAAGTTTTGCAGTTGTTGTTGTTTTGTATTAAATTGTAGTTTTCTTCACTGGTAGCTTTTCTGTTTAAGTCACTTTCATTTAATTTATATTCTGTTGTCTGATTTGTTTGTTCATTCTTTGTTGTCATTTTTTTGAGTGTCATTTAGTTGTAGGTTTAAGTTAGAGATATGTTCTTTATATTGTCAAACTGATTTATGATCTCATCATGGTTTGAAACAATTATCGTTTGAATCTGTCTAGCATTGTGTATATTTTCTCCTGGAATGTATTTGTATTGTCTTGAGTCGTTGTTCCTGCAGATCTTTGAAGCTCCAAACTGGGTTCTTCAGGAAAAGGCATTAGGTATGATTTTCTATTACTTTTAGATAGGTATATAATATCCAGGTATCTTTCCCCTCTAAGTAGTTTTCCATTGCTGTCATAATCTTTTTAATTAGTTTTATCAAGCCAGTCCATCTTAAAATCCAAATAGCCAAATCTTACATGGTTCTTATCTTTATATAATGATTTTATAATCCAGTACATTTCCAATTGTCAAGGCACCGCTGAAAACAATATTTTGTGGCAATTTTCTTTTCTGGGATCTTATAATTATCAGCCAATCAGGATTCAGTTCGAAGTATTTGATCATCTAAAAGTTTTCCAGTAATTTTGGCCAAAGGCCAAAATTTTTCTTTCTTTGCAAACAGTTCTTAGGTTAAGATTTAAGAATGCAGTTCAGTGTGTTTATAATCCCAGAAGGTCAGCAGTTTCTAAACATATGTAATTTCACTCAGTGGTAGATAACTCAATGCTTTGTTCCCAGCTGTTTTTTGCTGTTTCTAGGCTTCTACCAAATTCTGGGTCAATGCTGCTCTAGTTTCCTCTAATCCTCCACTAGATGTCACTGTTCATTTTTCAACTTTTTAAAATAAAGAGTTATTTTTGTTCTTCTTTTTATATATATATAATTTCATCAGTGCTTTTTCAGGTGTAGAATTTTAACAATTTTCTTAGCTTTCAAATTTATCCAAACTGTGGTATTTTATGTTTATTCCCCATAAGGGTTTAATTTGCCACTTCGGTCTATAGAAGGGAGAGACAATCCCCTCCCCCTTCTCACTTTGGGAGGTTTTTTGCTTCTTGGGGAGGTTTTCCAGGAAATCAAATATAAAAAGGAGAGAGAAGATCAAATTCCTCACCCGGTTTCAAGCACGCTGTTCATTGTTGTGCTGGTTAGTGCCTTTGGACTTCTGCTGCAAGTAGCTTGGGCTGATCAACAGGATATGATCAGCCTTTCTGCTGTCAGGTTAGAAGGCTTCCGCCGAACTGAACAAAATGACCACCATCGTTCCAGAGTCATCGGGACACCCTTCTTTCTTTGCCACTTCTCCAGGGCAACTTAGACCCATTTAGGGTCCCCTGGCAGGGCAAAACTAGCTGCGGGGTGCAGAGGCCCATGATCCCACAACCGGGCGCTACAGCACAAGACCGGAAGTCCATTTCTTCCCTGTCATCCAAGACAGGAAAAGATGAATATAGAAGAAACTTTTAAAAGCTCCCCAGAATCACTGGGAGTTGGGTGGCATACAAATTTTAGTAATAGTAATAATAATCCATAATCATTTTGCAAAGTCAATCTTTCAAGAAGCACAGACCTCTACAGAGACAGATCTCAAGCTAAGGGCTTATAAAAGCAAAAATAGAGTTGAAAGAGACCATGGAGGTCTTTTAGTCCAATCTCCTACAAAAGCAGGAGCCCCTGTGCTATTCTGGACAAATGAGTGTCCAATCTCTTCTTAAAAACCTTCAGTGATGGAGCACCCACAACTTCTGAAGGCAACCTGTTCCACTGGTTAATTTTTCTCACTGTCAGGGAATTTCTCCTTAATTCTGGGTTGCTTCTCTCCTTGATTAGTTTCCATCCATTGCTACTTTTCCTCCATCTTGTGCTTCAGGAGCAAGTTGAACAAAGTAGAGCTTACTAGTTTTAATATTACCCAATTGACTGTACTATTTCTTCAGTGAATTAAAACATCTTTAGTTGTAAAGCTGGACTGCTGCAAAGAAAAAGCATTAGTTTCCTTTAGAATCAGATTAATGACATTGTTTGAAACTAAAATGATGGAAGGCTGAAGTCCAGTGCTGTATTTGGAAATATGGCTAGCTGATCAGAATCAAGATAAAGATAACAAATAGGCAGAAATCAACCTTACCCATTTGCATTATGATAAAAAATATTATGTGATTAGCCATAATAACAATCAGTCTGTTGATAGGCAATCTTCTTGATAGCTATTTGTAGCCTATCACTATTTCAAATATATTATATATATTGGGTATATAAAAATAAAGTAATAGGCATGGTATAAAGAAGTGGATATGGCAAAAGAAAACAAAAATTAAAAATGAGCAGGTTTTGAATTAATTGGATTGAATACAACAGTGAAAGACTAGTACAAAAGACATTAAGATGGTTTAGTCTCATAGACAGAATGAATGAAGCTCAAATTGCAAAGCAAATATATGAATAAGTGGGTTGGAAGCAAACAGAAGATGAGAATGAAGTGGTTATTTGAAATTGATGAGATTGTCAAAAAGAAAGTGAGATACTTAAAGACCAAACAGCATGTATCAAGTGAACATTGGCATGATGGAAGTAAGAATAGAAAAATATGGACAAGTATAGTGAATGGTTCTGCTGTAAACTAAATTTAGTTATACTTTTTCTTGTCTCATACCTTAATTTTTTCAGTTCACTATCATTTACTCCTTTTCTGCATTTTGCTAATCGTTACAAATTTTGCAAAGGAATAGACTAGAATGCATGTAGAAATGTAGTTATTTGTCAGTTTCACATTTGCTCAGCCGTTATTGCTGATATATTTACAAAGGAATTAATTGATATGGTGGCTGTAATACAGGTTAACAAGCATTAATTTTAATTTGCAAATGAATAAAACCATCTATATTCTACAAACCATTTTCTACATCTCTATCATTGATTTAAATGTTTTATTTCAAAATACTTGCTTTCACCATTCAGGCATCACTGCTTATGTCTAGTTTCAAACTTAACCATTGTACAAGGAGGAAGAAATGAAATGCATTCAAATAATGTAAATATTCCTTACCTTTCTTTAAATTTGCTTATATTCATGTAGGTGGCATTAAAATTAATCCACAAATTCATTATTCTGGCATTTAATCATATGGAAAATGTGGTAATTTAATTAAAATAAGTAACATCAGTTGGATATCCCTTAGGATGGGAAATGAGGGAAAATAATCTATTCCATCAGGTTTCCATTTTGAAAATGTATTAATATTAGACCACAAGACCACCGCAAAAAAGAAGAAAGTTCATTTACAATGCTGTAATCTGATGCTGAAACAATTTAAATTGAGGAAGCCAAAATGTATACTGTTCTGTTTCAGTTTGTTCATCAGGCACTTGTCAAAGTATAATGTAACTTAGCAAACTTTTTTTAAAAATACTTTGAAAAAGTAAACGTGGCAGTACATTTTATTAAGTATGCTTTAACATTATTTTTTAAAAATACAGAATAATATTGAATTAAAGAATGGTTGTAATGATGGAAGGAAAGACCATAGATATGGTTTGTTAGGAAATAAGATTTCTTTTAAAGTTAGACTAATGATTTAAAATCATTCTCTATGTGAATGGCTAAATTTCTATAGTCTCAAAAACTAGAAGAGCATAGTCAAACTACTGCTTGACCAGCTCAGCATAGTTGCTTTCATATACATGTTGAAAAAATGTGCCAGTGTCAAAAACCTACATTCATATACTTGGATTATATCCACTTGTGACTTGGCCTTAGCAGAAGGCCAGTATTGGTTACCTTCTCCAGCTGTTGAAGCATTCCAAACTGTGGGATTCCTGGGGATTGGGATGGGGTAAGATAAGTTTTGTTTCTCTTATTAACTTGTAAAAAAAAATACTGAACTCATGCTCAATCTCCATTGGATTCAGGGATTTGTCTAAAAATCTTCCATGATCAGAAATACTATAAACCCTTTAGTAAAGGAAAGAGTACAAAACATTGGTTCATACTAGGAACGTAAAATAAACATCAAGGATTTTTAAGGGAATAAATTTGTGAATTGAGAATGATTCTATCCATGTTAGGGTAAAAGTATCAACTTTTCTTCACTAAGATATTTCTTTCTTTAGTCAAAAATAAATATACAAATGCAGACAAACATACACTTTAAATGAAAAAGAATTAGTTCCACTACCACCATCAATCAAACAAACATTTTTGCTCACATTCATACTTTTCCTAATTACCTGCTGAAGAACAAAAGACTGGCCTGTACACCCAGCATAAAGTCCCAGAGCACTTCCAAAATTTTGCTTATTAACAGTTTTTATAATGTTTCATCTTGGATCCAACTTGGTATTCTCTATTTATAAATATAATATACCAAATAATATTTTAAATGACATTTAAACTTGGTGTTGTATTTCTTAAAATCAAGTTTGCTTAGTTATATAAATTAATTTTCAAAGATTATTCTCCTAATCCAATTATTAACATGGTTAATAATTACTTAATCAGTGTCACATGTCCTTCCATCCAAACCTTCCATTTCCTCTTTTCTAGTTGACAACAAGAAACTACTGAAACCTAAATCAGTTTTATTTTATAACTTTTTCTTCAATAATCCAGTTGAGCAGAAGAGCTCTGGTTTAAAATTATTTCACTGGTATGTACCTTGTCATTACTCATGCCAGGGTCACTTAGCTTCCCTTTAATTCTTACATTCACTCTAATCATTAACCCTTGATATAGGAGGACAGTAATAATATAATTTCAATTATTAGGCACAGATACATTCTTCAAACATATATTGAACAACTTAAGAGCTTTCCTATAACCAAACCACATCTACTGTATGTTTTGACATTTTTCCAGTTATATTGGTTATATCTGATGTAAAATATTCACCAATCTTGCCACATTTATTACTTCCCTTTCATCATGCTTTTCTTGATCAACAATTACAGAATTCATTCAATTACACTTCTCAATGTATCCCCATCATCTCACAGAAATCTGTAAAATATTCACTTTAGCTTATTCTCACTTCAGTTTCACACAGTCTCACCCCCACCTTCAAAATAATCATTTTTATTCTTGTTTTAGTTCACCTTGCCAGAGTCTAATGATTTAAACCTTTTCAAAAAAAATCTAAATATTATTTAAAAAATAAATCCACAAAACTACTGTATAACTTCTCTGTCTTTTAATCTTAACTATTCATTGCTCTTTACGACCACAATATTTTTCTTAATTTACAATATACTGATTTACTTATTTATTTAAAATATTTATATAGCTGTCCATCTTTCAGCCAATTCTGGGTGACTCCCAGTCAAAGTTTAAAAGGAAAAATGTATAAAAGCATTTTAAAAACTTATAAAACTCAAATAAAAGCATAAAACAACAAATATCTTGCATTTTTTCTTCATTTCTTTGCAATATTCCATTATATGCATGCTGGAACATAATTGTATCACTCTCCTTCAAGTAGCTGTCACATCATGTTGACTCACATTCACTTTTCATTTTCTTAGATTAATCTGTCTTTAAATACATATTTAAATTAAGCTTGTACATTCTTTCACTCTAGTTCTTTTAGTTTTCTTTTTTTTCCCCATATATATTTTTTCTCAGGCTCCATTCTTAATAGTAATAAAAATGATTGTCTGCTTCATATTTAGAATCTCATACCACCTGGTATCTCAGTCTCATCAAATAAATCAGATTTTCAGATTACTTCTTTTATAGATATTCAGGGGGGAGGGAAAACCCAGATATTTTAAACATACATTCACCAGACAAAAACCATAATAATTTATTCTTGGGATCTTCAAATTATTCAATCATTTTTTCCAGCATTCTTTCATCTCATCTCCACCCATCACTTTAAATCAGCTAACATAATTACTTTTTCACGTGGAACTTAATAGAACTGCATCTGCCTGGAGGGAAGTGTGTAGTGGCGTATCACAAGGTTCTGTCTTAGGCCCAGTACTCTTCAACATCCTCATCAATTATTTAGATGAGGGGATAGATGGGGAACTCATCAAATTTGCAGACATCATCAAGCTGGCAGGAATAGCCAGCACTCCAGAAGACAGGCTTAAGATACAGAAAGAATTTGACAGACTTGAACATTGGGCACTATTTAATAAAATGAGATTCAGTGGTGAGAAAAGTAAGATTCCACATTTAGGTGAGAAAAACCAAAAATGCACAGGTATAGAATAGGTGGTATCTGGCTCAATGGTAGTAACTGCAAGAAGGATCTTGGAGCCCTAGTGGACAATCACTTAAATATGAACCAGTTGTGTGCTGCAGCTATCAAAAAAGCCAATGCAGTCCTAGGCTGCATTAACAGAGGAATAAAATCAAGATCATGTGAAGTGTTATTACTACTTTATAATGCCTTGGTAAGACCATACTTGGAATACTGCATCCAGTTTTGGTTGCCACAATGTAAAAAGATGTTGAGATTCTAGAAAGAGTATAGAGAAGACCAACAAAGATGATTAGGGGACTGGAGGCTAAAACATATGAAGAACAGTTGCAGGAATAGGGTATGTCTAGTTTAATGAAAAGAAGGACTAAGGGTGACATGATAACAGTGTTCCGGTATTTAAGGGACTGCCACAAAGAGGAAATCAACCTATTCTCCAAAGCACTTGAAGGCAGAACAGGAAACAATGAATGGAAACTAATCAATGAGAGAACCAACATGGAACTAAGGAGAAATTTCCTGATAAAACAATGAATCAGTGGAGCAACTTGTTCCAGAAGTTGTGAGTGCTCCAGCACTGCAGGTTTTTAAGAAGAGATTGGACAGCCATTTGTCTGAAATGTTATACAGTTTCCTGCATGAGCAGGGGGTTGGACTAGAAGACATGCAAGGTCCCTTCCAACTATTTATTCTATCACATTATTTAGTGTCTTTTACTATTTTTTTCAGTATTACTATTAACTGGAGAATACATTTCATGGGCATTTCATTGATAACTATATCTAATTTTATTTGCCTATAAATATTCATAATCTCCCCTTTATGGATTACTGCCTTGTCATGGCGAAGGGGCTTGCGCAACTCAATGAAGCTATGAGCTATGCCGTGCAGGGCCACCCAAGACGGACAGGTTATAGT
>JANHFS010010233.1:35542-47170 GCA_032467975.1 Trimeresurus albolabris | reverse complement strand
GAGAGAGAGAGAGAGAGAGAGAGAGAGAGAGAGAGAGAGAATAATCTCCTCCTTTCCTTTAGAAAGTAATTTATATGTTAAATGGAATGTGGCAAGATGTTACGTTATGTTACATTATATTATATTATGAACAAACTGTCCATGGTACAAATAATAAAATAATAATAACAGTCATTATTAATTTAAAATCAAAATAATACATAAATAATTCCTACAGATCTATCCTAGATGTATTTTAAAAGTCTTCCACAATAACTCTATTTTAATCTGCTTCTGGAAGGCCAACAGAGTCAGGGAAAGTCTAGCCTCCAATGAAAGGCTAGACTTTCATATGGGGAAGAAGCGCTTCCTCATAACCTCAATTTCCATGATTTCACAATTCTGAGGAATTATCAACAATGAACAGAATAATTCTTTTGCAATTAACAGAAAAATAAAAACTGGAGAAGGTATATTACAGGAGAAAACTTTACATTTTCCATATACTGTAGATATTAAATTATCTAAGGCTGTTTAAGGGAAGACTGTTTAGATTAATCTATTTGAGACACAGAATACAGCTTGTAATGGCAATGAAAGTTCATGGGGTTAAACAGAAAGGAATAAAACATAGTTGTTGTTTGTTCTGAGATGCTGAAACATTCCTTGGAAATTCAGTGGTATCTTTATTTTTGGAGTGGTATGATGAATTGAAGACAGTTCTGCAAAAGCAGAACTATTGATCATGGAAATGATAAAGAAATTGGTGATAGACCCATTCTTTGGAACCTCTCTAAATAAAGAGAAGACAGGAGATTACCCATATGTACTCTGCACAGCTGAGGTCCATGAAGAGATTGCAGAACAAATGTTTTCTGCATGCTTGAGTGCCAGGAGATAACAAGGTTAGCCATCTTTTCAAATACACTAAGTTAATAAACAGCAAAAAGCTAAATAAGATTTTGATGCTGGAAAGTTGTAAGTGGACTAAGAATCCAGATAAAAATGGATTATTGAAACTTTTACAATAAGATTTTGGAATTAATGATAAAGTACATTGATAAATTCTGTTTTGATTTTTATAAGATATAACATAAATAAAGAATTTGATGATTTCAAAAACTGTACACTAGACCAGACTAAAGATTTTAGGTAGATACACAGGCCTGCAAGACAATACAAAACATATATGGTAACTGTAAAAATGCTGAAGGAGACTTTTAAAGAATCATATGGTACCAAAAGTAGATTTACAACTGACTGATTTTATAAAGGATGTTTCACTGGAATTATAAAAGTTATTAGCTGAGGTTTTACAATTTAAAAGGACTATACAAATGAAAAATCAAGAGAGTTATCTGGATTTTTTTTTCATATTGGGTTACAAAAAAAGACCTGTTAAAGTCTTGAAGACCTCTGTGTACTAAGACAAAGAAGAAATGAAAAGAACTTAAATTCTATGACACTATTTGAATGAACTAAAGATTAAGGCTGTTAGAAGAAAAAGGAAGCAAAATAAAATTGATTTATTTGATCAAGGTTAAAATAAGATACATTCTAACTTCTGCTTACTTTTTATGGATTTTTTGTTGATATAAGAGATGAAAGAATGTAAGTCAATATTCTACATTTTATGTTACATAAAAGGCAAAATACACATGTATAAAATAAAATATATGGAATAGGAATTAGTTGATTTTTAAAAACATATATATTTCTAATAAAGAATAAAAGCAATCAGTTTAGTAACACATGATGAATATAGTAAAAAATGACCATTCAAAGAAGATATACAAATGTGATTGGCAAAGAAACACAAATATGATTCATAAACATTCTCTTTTCTAAATTTCTCTGCTCAGTCAAATCGATAAAAAACTAACTTAAAAACTAGTAAGAATTCAAATTCTCTTTGGAGACTGAATTTTCAATTACATCTAATAAATAATAACTAAAATCTGCATAATTCCTTTTATTATAAATCCTGAGGCTAAAAAATATAATTTGTATGCTTCTAAAACTCTCAACTTCCCTTTCCCACAATGTTCTTTCTGAAGCCACATGAGGACACCATGTTTTAAAATCCCATGAATACCATCATGATTTTGTGGCATCCAATGCCCACTATCCAAAAAACTAGTTTATATTAATTTAAAATATATGTACTTTCAATGCCTTTATTTTGAAAATAAAATCTATCATTTTCTCAGTACCATACAATGAGCCAATGCTTTGGAAACTGTTATTTAATTTTTAAAATAGCTTGTCATGTTCATAAGGGGCTGTTGTTTCAGAACCCACATGCTCTTAGGCTCATGAAACTAGTTGCACAATTCTTTGGATCCAACAAAAGTTTTGGAAGATCGCCAGAGCATACTCACAAAAACAATTCTGAAAATTAATGAAATTATAAGTCTGAAATTTACTTTTATGTCAGATGCCTTAATTATTAACTGAATTGTCAGGGTGAGAAAGGACATACACCCAAGGCTACCTTGTAAGTTCTTAGGGGAATATTTCCATCACTTCAAAGAAAAATCTATATTGAATTATATGTAAACATCTGAATAAATCCTTCCTTTTAAAAACCCTATTTATAGTTTATTATGTTAAAATTGTGCACAAATATATCATCTAAAGAATGGACATTTTTCATAGACTGTCCTAGTATTCCAACGCAGCTGGTCTCAAATCATAATCCTTGCCTTTAATTGGCCCAAATTTCATATTTCCAACTGGGATTTACATTTTTCTCATTTTCTTTCTACTTCAACAGTTTTAATCAACAAAATCAACAAGATTCATTTTTCTACTATTACAAATGTTTGAGACTTGAATGTTGCCCTTATCATTTGATTGTGCAATTAATTGTATCATTGTTAATTAGCTCCACACAACAGTTATGATCTAAGAAACATTCCAGAATTCTGCAAACTCATCAAACCAACAGAACATGTTAAATGCCCTACAAATTCACTACAGTACAGAAGAAAGTCAATCATACAAGAAAAACTTTGGGGACATTTTTTCAGCCCAAAGAGAGGATATCTAAATACATATTTACTAAAGGATATTATCACTATTCAAGAGTTAAAGGCCAGTACAAAAAGTGAACACGAGAACGTTTTGTTCTATTTCAGTAACGGAGACATAAACAACATGCCAAACGATAAAAATGGAAACTAGATAATTATGGTTTAGATGTTAGAACTAAAATTGGGGGGGGGGATTTAATTTTCAGCTCAGTTACCATTGAGGAAATCTCCTGAAGAATAAAAGACTACTTTCACAAAGTGGGATGACTAACTGATCATCAGTCCTTCTTTCTCACTTTCATCTCTGTGAGCCTGCAGAGAAGAAACAACATCTGTGCCAATCGCTGGCTTGAGGGTCTGCCCTGAAAGGACGGCAGTCGGTTAGACAAGTGGTGAAACACTGCAGCCAGCTATGCAGAGACAAAGCAGTTGGCAAGAGAAACTAAAAAGAAAGAAACTTGTGCCCATCTGCTGGGAAGAACAGTGACAGGATAACCATAACTCTAAAAAGACCTTGCCAATAAGGAATGCCTGTGAAGGAAAGAACAACAAAAAAAAAAAATCCACCTCCAATTACTGCTTGAGTCAGTTTATTAATCTAGAGAAGAACTCCTGGCAGAATGTCTATTCAGTCTTTATCCAATGTATTCTGCCTAATGGGAACCTTATTATGTTTGACACTGCAAGTAATTACCCTATGAAAATTTTTGCATATGAGAGAAACAAATGCCTTAATTTTCTGCAGGTGTCTTGGACACATTCAGTGTGCCAAAGAATGAGGTGTGCATTCTTGTTTTGTTGTAGTGATTTCAAATTAGAATGGTTCATGCTTGAGGAAAATGTGTCCATCAGGGAAAGAGCATAACATATTATTTATTTGACAAAGCCACAAAAGCCAAGAAATTGCTTTCACAAAACTCAGTGAAGAAAAAAAAAGCATTAAGAATACTATTAGTTTTCAGAGCATTTTAATGTCTTTTTTTTTCTTAAAAGGTACTGTTTCAGAACGTTCCTTATTTCATAAGCATCTGTTTCTTGATTATACAGTTCAGTCATTTTCAGGAAAATCATCTCCTATTCAACTAATTATTGATGTTCGTTTTATTAAATATTTGTCTGGCAAAAAGTATATTAGTTCTTAGTTCCAGAAGTGACATATATTCATTGGAAGGAGAAATGATAGTGATTCCAAATCCATTATCTTTTGTATTTTTATTTAAAATATATTTGTTGGGGGGTGAGCAGAAGAAAGTACATGTATTCCGTAGTGAAGTAACTTGACTGCAGCTCAAATGTCTGAAACAGATGGTGCAACGGTTTAAGCCTGGCATCCAATAGCAACTAGATTTTACAAGGCTTTCTTGTTCTGTTATTAAAACAAGATGTAAAATAAAGCAAAACTTGTTTCTTGAAAAAGGTGCTGTTTCTTGTTTTAGTAATTAGGTTATTTAAATTACCAAGAATATATATCACATTCGAAATTATAACAGTGGATATATTTAAGATCAAACTTGGGCATTTTAATTATTAGAGATGACCAAATTGTAGGTTGGGCAAACTTATTAGAGCTATTCATATTTCAAAAATTATTCAGAAGGCTTTGAACTCCTGCCATAATCTTTGTAAATGGTGGATAGAACTAAAGAAAGTGATAGGCAAGGCCAGAGTCAAATATGATAAAAATCACATATTTTATTTTTAAATTTCACTATCCTACTTTCCTTTTGTAAACTGTATTTTATTTAGTGCCACTAACAAAAGATGATTCTAGCAGGCTTACAATACACTAAGAAGCATAAAACCAGTATAATTAGAAATTTAAAAAAAAACAAACTGGAACAAAAGAAAAAAATAAGATGACAATGTGAACATATTTACTACCCATCAGCCTGGCATTAAGCAGCAGCAGGTGCCTAGGATCACTGTGGATTCATCAGCCATACATTGAGAATGGAAGCCAATGTCCTCAAGTGTGACATGTCCCAGATTCCCTTCTAAACTATCTTCTCTCCAACATTATCTGGATGTGCCTGCCTATCTTCTTAGTTTGTCCACCCCACAGCGACCTTTTGCTCAGAGCATGAAACACATGCTCAAACAAATACCCATTTACTCAATAAGCATTGAAACCTGTCCTAACAACACATTCATCCCATAAATGACTCAACCCACCATTCAGTCATGCCTACCAAGTACTCAGTGACCTTAAGGGCCAAACGACTCAGGTCCAACCTACCACCCCCTGTAAAAGTGGAAAAGACTATCCCTGCCAGGACAAAAAGACAAAGAAGACTAGGTCTTCTGGGTCTCACGAATGGTCCCCAGACAAGCAGCCCCAAAGAGACAGCTAAGACCTAGGCCCTGATAATGGTCTCCAAGCTATAATTGAAGGTCTAAAGCAGTGGTTCTCAACCTTTCTAATGCCGCGACCCCCAACCGGTCGTAAGTCGAGGACTAAACCGGTCGTAAGTTGAGGACTACCCAACCGGCCATAAGTTGAGGACTTTCCCTGCCTGGGAGCGCCACGCATGCGTGGTTCCGCCCCCTGCACCAGCTGAGGCGTAGCTGGCAAGCGGCAGAGACGGAGCATGCCGACCACTAGCTGGCCCAGCTCAAGGGAGGTAAGGCACCCGCTGGAAAAGGGGGAAAAAATGGCGGACAGCCTTGCTTGGCGACCCCCGTGAAATGGTCGATCGACCCCAAATGGGGTCCCGACCCACAGGTTGAGAACCACTGGCTTAGTGCAATGTGTGACTAGTTTCTCTGAATGCTTACTTACTTCCCATCCATTTTGATAGGGCTACAGCAGAAGTACTTCCTGAGGACATTAGCAACTGCCTCATTTGGCAACCACTTGCAGTTACAACAGTGATAAAAGTAACTTGGCGAAAAGATATTAAGTCTATCCATCTGAAGTAAACTAATTGCATACATCATTATTTATATTACACTAAAATACATCAACTTCTTCTGAAAAAGTTGTTATAAAATTTTATATTATTAAGCTCAATGATTTGGCTAATGGATGAGAAAAAATATATAACATTTCTCTCAACCCTAGCAGAGCACCTGGTGAATATATGGCTAGGTCTATGCAGTGTTTGTGACAATACAGTTGTACTCTAGAGTCTACAGATTTGGAATTTCTTAATGGTCTCATATTGAGTTAATAATAAGATCTGACATTGCTTAGCTTTCTCAGTACCAGGTAAGTTTAGTTAAATGTGGCTGTCTGGTCACTATAGGTAATGAGAAACCGAGTGACTTCCGTGTTTGAGACAAACCACCTGGGTGGGGGCAGGGAGACAGCTCTCTGGTCTCTGATCCAAATCTGAACAGAAAAAACTGAGGGTGATTCTTTCCATAATATTAACCATGGCATCAACATGCCTCACTAGCTGTTTTTGTAAGTAGCATCTTCATGATGTTGTCTTCATCTCATACCCAGGTAACTCTGAAGGCATCTACATCTGAATGTAGCTGTTCTAGTTTTAAACTAATCGTTTTCTCTCTTTGTCCCAATACAATTCTTGCAGTTTGAATTGGTTACAATACCTCCAAACAGGGCTCCTGATGACAGGGTTCAGCTTAGCTACAGCTGGCCTCTTGAGGTTGATGTCGGCACCCACAAACACATCTTTTTGATCCCTAGACATTTTCTTCAAGGTAACTCATTCTGACAGCAGGAGTGGCTAGATCTTTGAAACCAAGGTGCCTCTCCCCACTTCTGCTTTCCATGGAAACCCTGACAACAAATTGCCAGGCTGCCAAGACAGAGTTACAGCAAGGGAGGCAAAACAACTATTTAGCCACTTGACACTTTTCTTGGTGGCCTGGAGTTAGGATGGCAACTAAGCAGAAGGGGGATTTTTTCCCCGCCATGTTAGGATGGCAAGACAAACAGTTGGATATTTTTTCTGCCATGTCTACAATAGTGCCTAGTGGATTTTTGTGATCAAATATCTGACAGTAAGAGGATTCCTTGATATCAGGGTCTATGAGTTTCCCACCTCCCACACTGCACCCTGTTCCATCCTACCTAGAGTTCATTTGTGAATACCAGTTTACAGGAAAACTGCCAATGCCAATTTTGTTTCTTTTGATTTATATAGATGCCCATCTAACAGAAGTCACTCTGGATGGCTTGCAAGATTGAAATGCAAAAGCCCACCACACATAACCCTTAATGCTCAAGGATTAACAATAACCATCAGTAATAACTCATTTACCCAAAAGCCTGAGGAACACAGGCAGGCTTTCCATACCTTGCAGTCATGAGGGTCAT
Organism: Trimeresurus albolabris; assembly: GCA_032467975.1. Lineage (NCBI taxonomy): Eukaryota > Metazoa > Chordata > Lepidosauria > Squamata > Viperidae > Trimeresurus > Trimeresurus albolabris. Next base: position 39,871 of record JANHFS010010233.1, on the reverse strand, counting down.
GGGATGAAATAGGAGGGTAGAAGTGGAAAGCAAATAATCAGGTCTGGTCATGTGATGACTTACTTAACAATTGCATTGCTGCAACCAAAATTCTGATCCCAATTATGGTTATAAGTTGAAGATTACCTGTAGTAATTAATAGTCACCTCTCCCTGAATATTGCTAGGGCTCCGAGTCTGGTAAGAAAAAAGGGGAATGGAGAGGGATGCTACCTAGTAAAGCAATAGGGCATCATAAGCATTTTCACCTTCCTCCCCTCCACAGGATATATACACAGAGGGATTCTACCTGGTAAAGCAGAAGCAGGGCCATATGGCAATGTTTCTGACCAAAACCACATATTCTTGCACTTCTGGGATTAGCAAATTCAAGGCCAGATTTTTATAGTTAGTTTAGCCATCTGTTGAAACTTGCCATTTCCCTTATGGGGAACAGCTGATAATTGAAGAATCCCTCAGTCTTGTTCCCTTAGTTGTCTCATATTTAGTCTCTGAGGGCAACATCAATCACTGGCCCACAGTTGAACCAGAATAGGATTTAGCAATGAGGTAGCACAAAGTATACTGCCAATTTTTTGTTCTACCTCATGACATAGAGCAGGGGTGTCAAACTCCCAACGTCACGTGACGTGTCATGTCGTGATGTATCGTGACTTTTTTTCTATGGCCGGCCATGGGGTGGGTACGGTTTCGCCATGACACATCCAGCCCGCAAGCCAGCAGTTTAACACCCCTGACATAGAGGAAAATAATAATACCAGGAGGAAGGCCCCAAAAAGGATCTAATGCAAACTGAATCTTTTCACAGAAGAGGAACATTTTTAACTAAGGAGAGTACTGAACTTGCCAGTAATTCCAAGTACTGAATTTAATTTCAAGAACATTATTTTAAAAACTGCTTTCAGATAAAATTACACAATATCTAAAAATGTAGTACCTACTATAACACACATCTTTGTTTCTTTAAGGAAATAAAGAACAAGTTAATTTAAAGTCATTGGTCAATAAAAGAGCTGGCACAAATGGATCTGTCTGCTGTTGCAAGGCTGAGATAAATTTCATTCCTTCAAGAATAGAAAATGTAATGGAAAATACCTTAATCATGCCAGCATTCCTATTATAAGGACAAGAGCTATTATCAATTTAGTGCAAATTTCATGTCAAGTGTGCCAAATGGCCTGAGAAGAAAGTAGAGCCTGAAATGGTGATTGGCTTTAACTGTCTATGAAAGCCTCCTGGTTGTAAGTTTTATGAATTTAAATTGCATTCGAGATTTACTATATCCATTACCTGCCCTCTACAGTAAATTACTGTTTAATATGTAACTTGTTCTTTTATAGAAAGATAGTAAAAATTAAAAATTGAAACGAATTTTGAAACTTTTATGTTGAACCAATCATTTAAATCTGCTTCTCACTTGTATGTTTCAAAAGAATACTTTATTATGACTTTATTAGGATTAATATGGAGTTAGCAGCTATCATATATCTAAATAATAACTCATTTCCAAGACCGCAGACTATCCATCTTTGGCCTGGGTGGAAAGCACTCCTTCACTGAGATCTAATGTGCAATTTAAGGGTCACAGTTCCTGCTCAAAAAGCAGGTGGCAGCTGTGGCCAGGAAGGTCTTTGCAAAACTTTTTTATCTTTTGTACCAATTGTCCCTGCTCCTAGACTGGGTGGCTGTGCTTGCCATCACATCTTAATAACTTCCCAGTTGGATTACTGTGACACACTGTACATAAGGCTGCCTTTGAAGATAACCCACAAGTTGTTAACTATCTAGAATGCAGCAACATGGCCAATTAAGGGCACACCTTGTGTACCACTACTTTGCAATCTGCATTTATTCCCAATTGGCTTCCAAGTGCAATTCAAGGTGTTGCTGGATATCACTTATAAAGTTATACATGACAGAAACTGAGTTGTCTGTGGGAGCCTCTTTGCTCATTCCAATAGGATGGCAATAATGCAGGTCTCTTCCTTTCATTTGGCAAGAACCAGGAGGTATGTCTTTTTTATTTGCATCTGCTTTTGTTTTAACAAATTATGCAAAGTGGCAAACATATCCCACATATCTTCCTCCTATTTTCCCCACAACAATAACCCAGGCTGACAGTGACTGGTCACCTAGCTGGCTTTCATAGCTAGGGCAGGACTTGAATTCACAGCTTCCTGCTTTCTAGCCTAGTGCTTTAACCATTACATTATTCACTGCCATGCCTGGCCTTTAGAACAGCTTCTCCTTCAACTAATATATGTTGGCCTTCAGAAAAGCCCTAAAAATGGCTTTTTTCTTGGGCACTAAGGCCAAATTGATTAGCATTCTCACCTGGGAGGATATAAGGTAACTTACTGATTTCTTTTGCTGTTTTTAACCATATGGCTTATTTGCTTAATTCATTGTTATTGATTGTACACTATCCAGAGTTGCAATTTTTCAATTTGGTCAGCTATATAAATTCCAAATAAATGCCATGAAGATACAGGTTTCTATCTTATATCTTGATTAACTTCATGCTATATGAGGAATCAAGAGTGACAATAAAAATGAGAGGATAATTGAAGTCTACCAGGAATAAAAAAGGACCCAGTGTGTAATGTGAAATGTAATAGGGTGGAATGAGAATCAGCACCAAATTGCCTTTACACTTTATTTTTTGTAGTAATTTTTATTAAAGAATATAATTACAACAGTAAAAATTAATATAACCTAAAATAAAAGAATAAAAAGAAAAAATGGGTGTAGAAAAAGAAAAATAATAAAGAAAAAATATTATAAAAAAGTGGTTTTCCACTTCATCACAGCAACAATTTTAGTAACTTTCTCAAATAATTCACCATCTCTTCAAATACATGAAATGATATTTTCTACTTATATCCCATCTCTTATCTTAAACAAATCTATAAAGCTTCCCAATTTCAGGAATACATTTAACGAATGCAAAACTCAAAAATGTCCTTCATGTTTTAGTGGGTTTTTAAAAAATTATCCCTGAAAGTATAACACATGCCTCTTCAGAACAAAATCCTTTATGTTCAATAGAGGTGAATTCCTAGTATCTGCCCTCAGTTGATTCCAGTAAATCCCATTTAATTCTATAGCATGTGTTTCTGACACTGTAAGATTATACTGCAGTTCAGGTCTTGGTCTCCTAATAATTTTGCTTTCAGAGTGCTTAATGTTTAATAGGCTATTTTATACTTTATAAAAGTTATTATTGATTGCTAATAGTTGTCTTACGTTACTTAGAACTGAAGCGATTACATAACAATACAATTTGTAGATCAGAATGAAAGATCAGAACAATTGCTGGCTTCCGACACGAGATATAATTTCTCCTTCCTTCGCCTTCTTACAAATACGATACATCATTTTCTTCCTTTTTCCAAACCGCTCTTGTGCAGCTAACGGATTACGCTAATCCACCCGTTCGGGATGAAAAACACCGGAAGTGTGGCGACTTTGGCAATGCAAAGCGAAGTAGGTCAAAGGAAGAGTGGCAAAACTGAACTCGGAAGTATCATAATCATGAAAAGACCATAGAGCTGAAACAGAAAGGAAGTTCAAGATAATTCACGTGTCTGGAGAGAAGGGAAAATGTCCGCTTCCCTGCTAAGAAAGGGACTGGAACTACTGGAGACGGCGGGAGGTAACCGAGGGCTGCAGGGTGGCCAAAGGAGAAAAAGGGAGAATCCAGTTTAGACTAAATAATCCTTGTTGTTTCTCTGTCTGATAATTAGTGTCCGACTCCTCTCAAAGATCAGTGACCGCCGCCCGATCCAGTAATCTGATGAAAAAGAAGAAAAACAAAACTTCAAGGTTCAAAAGAGACAAGACCACAATCAAAGGAAGAATTATCAAATCTGCGTTAGGTGAGTAGGGGGAAGATGGAGAATGATGACCAAGTGAGAGACCCTCATCGAATTTATTCGGTATAACTTTGATTGTGTCTGACTAATACAAATGCAAATTTTTGAGCTCTACTTGCATTTTACAGTTAAACAATAAATGCACAACATTGCTTGTAAGCTGCATGGAAATTTCAAATGTATATTTAAGCAAAACAAACTTCCTTTACTCAACTGATATCAGTTTATCATCTTTGTATATGATCTTATGCATATAGATATGAGTGACATGCGTGAGAGTTATAGTTATAACATTATTTCATTTTTTTCCCTATTAGTGCACCATATTTTTACTTATTTTATGTACCTCCTTTCCTATCCCATTCAAGATAACTTATAATTTCAAACCATATACATGCCAAAAATTGACAAGATATGCTTCCTCCCAAGTGATTAAAAAAATAATAAAATTATTA
>JANHFS010010233.1:13291-23782 GCA_032467975.1 Trimeresurus albolabris | reverse complement strand
GTCCACAAAGGACGACTTGGGAACTCTGACTTCTACCCCGGGCAGCTCACCTAACCCCTTATGCCCAGGGGAAAGGTATCAAGCCGTTTGACAGCTGATGGTATCTGTCAAAACGGCTTTTACGCAGAGACAGGCGGGAGCAGCAGTTTGCTGCGTCCAACGAGGTCGCTGACCACCGGAAGCTCAGAAATCATTTATTCATTACAAAGTTTTAATCTTTCTTCAATGAAACAGACTTATCTTCATTGTATCAACCATAATATATCTTGATCATTATATGACCTTTAATTTATATAATCTAATTTATATCGAAGAGAAACCATATTACACGTATAATAAAATTCAATAAAACTAAATCATGTACGTAGTTTAATACAATTTAAGCATAATAAAAATGTAAACTGTAATGGGGTTACTCAGAATACATGATTAAAATGACAAAATTTCTGCCATTTTCTCAATATTTGGAGATATCCTTGAAATAACTGCAAATTTTCTGGATAAGGACTTTCATTTGGGGCAGTAACCAGAAACAAATTACCATGATTACAGAGAAAAGGTTCAACATTTCTAGCACTCCATTTGAAAAATGCAAAAAGATATTTTATATAAATTTAAATTCAGTTATCTTCTATATATAATCAGATTTTTTTAAACTTTTTAAAATATTGTATGTACTCCATTCTGGCTTTGCCATGTTCTATTTATTTGGTGTGAGGGTTTTTCAATTGTCTCCAATGTAATAAGTGATTAATTCTAATTTTATTTTTGTCTATCTAGCCAATTGTTTCCTATTCTCCTCTGGTTAGTTGTGTTGATCAAAGCAGATATTTTTATATCGCCTATCAGTTGCTTATTTCATGAATCAGAATAGTCAAGTGCTGAATTTGATGTTGTCTTCATTTGTAGCATATACTTTTGAAGTTCTAAAGTCTCTTTAATTTACTAAAATTTCAGTCAGCAGTAACCAAATAGTGCAATAATATGGTACAGTGTGGGGCAAAGAACAGAATTATTTTGAGACATAAGTGCCTTGTTCAAAGGCCCATAAGAAGAATAGATGCTGTTGAAAGAGAATAAAAGAATATAAAGGAGGTAGAATGATTTGGCATATGGGTCAGAGTGTTAACCATCACATGGTGATTATTAGTTACTAGACTGATTTGGCCCTTTGCTGTTCTTTATGGTTTGTATTATGTTGTTATCATTGTCTTTAAATATTGCAAGACTCCCAGAGTTGCTATTGTGATGTGGGCAGCTATATAAATAAATGAATAAACAAATAAAATTGGATTGAAGAATTAAAGAAGGACCTGAGAGTAGTTGAAGATATAGTAAACCCAGTTCAAAGAAGGAAGGAGTTGTATGGGATTGATGTATAGCTAGAGGTTTGGAAAACTAAATGGAGTCAAGGAAACTCCTGATTAGGATCATATAAGTTGACTCTTATTTCAACATAGCTTAGAAGATTTATTTTAGGACCTTGGAAAGAGAATCTGTCCCTTTTCTGAAATCTGATAGCATGGAAGGAAGAAAAAATATGAGGGGAAAAAATGAAAGAAGAAAAATAAATTAGAAAAAGGAAAGAATGATGTCAAAAGGCGAGGGAAAATATCACCATAGTATAGTAGCAAAAAAAATAATTGAAAAACAAATAAACTGTTAGGGAGAAACAAATGGGTCATTTATAAGTTAATTTGGTTCATTGAAAAGTTATAAGCCCTGAATTTAGTTCATAGTGAAAGAATTTGAAGCTTATGTGTCTCTGTATCCCTTTTAAAGATTGAAATTACACAAATCATCAGTTGATATTTGATACAAAAATTCAGATGCTATGTAATGCTGAGAATTGTATGGAAACTCCAATCAGTGAAGCCATAACTATTCTGACTGCTTTAGATTTAAAAATCAATGGTGATTTACATTCATATCTTCACTAAGAATGTCTGTTATCTATTTTTGAAAGAAAGACTAGTAGAGTCCTTGAAAATATTTGATAAACACAAACTTTCCCTTTTATTAAAAATGAACATAAATCAAGGCTGAAAAACCATCTTGCCTGCATTATGAATCCTGCCTTCATTGCACAGTTCTATCAGCTGTTCTATAAATCCAGAACTTTTAAGTAACCTTTTTAATGTATAAGGATCAGCCAAATTTTATCTTCTTGGCTGCTTCAAAAAAGGAGGAAAAAAGAGTTTGCCTGTTTGCAGTTTATCATGTTGGCTGAATCCAACCATTGTGATTTATAAACATTTTGCAGTGACTTTGGAGAGCTAAATACATGTTGCAGATGTTAACAAAAAAATCAATACTTAAGTTCAAACAGACATTAGCTACCTGGGGAAGTTAGATTTGTAAATACCCATTACCTCTCTCTTAATGGTATTATAGAAACAGTATACTTCACTCCTTGTACTCAGCAGACATAGAATTTTCAGAATGAAAAGATCATACTCTTCCTATTCTATTCTGATCATCAATCTGCAGTCTACAGACACGTTGGCTGATTGGCAGAGGGCACCACACAAGAAGCCCAGGGGAGAAAAATGGCAGATGAGGGCCACACAGCTTAAAAAATTATTCAAAAGAAATGCTTCAAAACTCACACAAATGCAAACGCAGCACTGTTGTACATTCAGTAAAGTACCTTGTCTTTTTTTTACAGACCCCCATGTGAGGGGTTACATTCATTTTAATAGCAGCAGCATTATTTAGGCTTGTGTGGAAGCTTCTTTAAAAATTCAGCTATTTAGATGAGTAGCAGAGAGATGCTGTCCTCACATAAGATCCAAAGCTTTTTTTTCAAAAATATTTTCAAAGAACATGCATGCCTACTACAGATTTTAATTGCCTACACATTCAGACAGCATTTTGCACAGTTTTCTGGAAGCAAACTCTCTTTTGAATTGAAAGTACAGTGGTATACATTGGTATACTTCACTATAAGAATTATGCAAGTGCAATGCAAAAACAATCAGATCTTGTAACCATGTGGGAACAATGCTAAAAAAACCAGCATGTTTTATTGATCCTGAGTGGATGGAATGTATTTCTTAATAATTAAATACCAATCCTTTGCATATTTTCTATTTGATTTTATTTATTATTATTTTAATCTACTATTTCGAGTCTTTTTAAAGATACTGAAATTATTGAGGGTTGAGGGCAGTGGTGGGATTCAGCTGGTTTGCACCATTTCGGCAGAACCGGTAGCTAATGTTTTGTTGCCCAGGCCCAGAATGGACTTCCGGAAGCAGCATCCACACAGAGAACCAGTTGTTCACATATTTGAATCCCATCACTAGTTGAGGGGTAGGGAATTTTGGACATTCCAGGCAAATCGCAAACATGTAATAATAAAAACAGTCCCATTAATAGTTATCTAAATAGCTATTAGCTATTTCTGGGAAATAGTCAAAATAAAGTTATAAAAGTCTTGATAAATGTATTCCAGGATAATTTCAGGACTCACAATCACCTGCACGCCATTCAGATCAAATGGCACTAAAGGCGGTAGACTTCTCAAGGAGGCTTGGCTGTTGGGAGAGGGCTCCATTAATAGGCATGTAGATCTATGCCAAGCACATCTCACATTAAGGGCATGGAACACCCGCATTCATAGACCTCGTAAGAGATGGGAGGGGGGAACCCCCGACCCCAATACACCCTAAACAACGGTGAGGCAGGTACCTACCAACTTGGGAGCCCGCCCAAGACAGAGCATCAAGACCAACGATGGATGGGTAAATCCATGGATACCAATGCCCCAACCTTGAACGGACTGAGCATTCCGTCTGAGTGTGGGGAAGAGAAGGAACCACCGCGAGTGCGTACCGACATATGGCACAGCCGCCACCAGGAGGACCATCCATTTTCTTCTCCCCCTGCTGTCTTCTCCAGCTCCACCCCCACAAGCATCCATATGGCACTACCAGATAAACTGAAGCCGCCCTCGCATCCATCAGAATTTGCCCTAGGACGATGATCCAACGGAGGAGGGTTGATGGACGATTCGAAACTATCAGCACACCTCCTGGAATCCCCAGAACCTCCGGTGTGCCTGGAGGTGCAAGGGGGAGATGAACAGCCCCATCACGCCCCAAGGGCAACCATATGCTCCCGGATGGCCATCTTACAAATGAATGTGATGTCTCCCGTGAGAGGAGGAGAGGAGGCAGAGCAGCTCCACCCCTCCCCAGGAGTAGTCACACGCTCTCGTGCAGCCGCTTTACAGACGAGCACAGCGTTCTTGGCAGGAAGAAAGAGGGGGGAGATGGGAGATACGGGAGAAGCCGTTCAGAGAGAGAGGAGGGGGAAAGATCGAGGGGCTGAGGCAGGAATACAGGAAAGGAAGAAGAGGGAGGGAGAGGGAAAAGTGAGTGACAAGGCGCATGAGGAGAAGAGTAGCGGAGCAGGTTTGCTAATAATACGGAGATGGTTATCAGAACATCGATTGGCCGACAGAACCCCATGACAACTTCCATGGGTCGGGTGCAAAAGTAGCTTGGCCATAAGTAAGCGCTTCCACTAGCCTACATAGATCCCTGATGATGCCGGCAGTTGCCGGTGAAAACTTGGACTTTAATTTATTAAAACTTTTGTAGTTTTAATTCTTCCTGGTGTTCACTTTCTTTTATTTTTTGCTATGAATGTACCCAGGAATCAGTCGTCTATTTTTAATACTGTTTTTATATATATATTAAAAAAGCTTGTTCTCTGCTGTGGGAATGCAAAGAACTCCGCAGGCACGGAGCTTTCTCTGCCCCGCCTGCCGTTCGGTGGTACAAGGAGCTGTGGTTGGGAAAGGGCTCCAGTCGGCATGGCAACGTAAGAATGGAGGGGGAGGCTGAAGGCCGCGAGCAGGCAGGGGACAGCAGGCTGCTAATTACCGAACACGTTTTGGGATGCCAAACTGCACCCCAAACTGTGGGTTCAATTGTCCCATAATGATTGAATGGCCAATTAGCACTTTCTAATTTCATTAACGCAGCATTAAGATGGAGATGGGAGATTAAAATTGGTTATTTGTGGCTGAGTGTGTGATGCAAATCCAGATCCTTGATATTTTGCGTGAATCCAGTCATTATGTTGATCCATATTAAAGATGCTCTGCAAAGCCTGGGATGGAGCTGGAGCAGGCTGACGTTATACCCTCTGGGCCAACAGTTTATCTGTGAACCACAGCCTGCCACACTGAAGGAACCCCTCGTTTTTGAATAAGAGCCAGGTCATATTTGATTCTCTCCTCATCTGAAAACAAGACGTGCCCGGTACAGTGGAGGAGGCTTGGTGCTGATACAAGGAGTTCCCGGTGGCTTGCCAAGTTCGCTCTTGTGCGAGGGCTCAGAGCACTCTAACTTGGTTTCTTGAATGAAGATCTGGCTAAAAACAGAAAGTTCAGTCAGTGCAGATTTGCAGTTTCTGTAGAGCAGCTTTGCAATGCTGCTAGACATCTTAGCACCAGTTTCACGGACTGCAGTGAAAGTACACCTATGTTCTAGCAAAAGCGCTACCTGCAGCCCTGGATTGAAGTATGGAGTTCCTGATCCTCTCTGAGCTTGTTGTTTGCAGACGTTTCATTACCCAACTAGATAACATCATCCAACCAAGTTAGCATGGGGTTGGTTGCCTGCTTATATATACTAGAGCTTGCCCTGTTGGTTTTGGTAGGGGATATATAGGAGTAAGATATAGGACTACAGATCTAAGCATTTCAGTGTTGGGTTCATTAGCAAAATAACTTCTAAAGGTTTTCTTCCCAAGTTTTGATTTCACAGCTCAGTTCTTATACTGTGGTTTCTGACATTTTCATCCAGAGTCTTTCCAGTCAAATCAGGCTTTATTACGACTTTGGCTTTTGCAATTCTGACGAGGACGTTAGTCTTAAAGTGCCTTAGACTGAAGAAGGGCTCCCTTTGGGAACCTGAATGCCTGATGTCAACATGCCTCGGTCACCTTTGCCGGGCAGTTTTGAGCATCATCCCATAAAGACGGGTCCAGGTTGACAGCAAGAGGGAAGAGCTCTTCTATCACAGAAGTGCAGCCTAGGGAGGGGTGCAGTGACATTTCGGCTGATCCTGCATATGTGCGCTCAGTAGAGCCCACTGGATTTTAGCCCTCCTCATCTGGGTTGTTGGTCTTGAGTTTCTGAACCTGGTACAATTTTCCACTTCTTGCGCCTTGTTCAGCCTGACTGACTCATTGTAAATGGCCTTATAATGGGCTCCATGTCTTCTAGACGCTTCTCTCCCCTTGGAAGGGACGTCAGATGTTCCCCTTCAGCTTGATGAGCCTTTGGGCAAACAGGATGTGGCTGGACAAAGCATTGTGGGCTTTCCTGTATCCCAGAAAAAAAAATTCCCCTTTTTTGTTCTGCTGAGATTTTCTTATGAGCTGCTTTGTGCAGAAACAAGAGAAAAAAAGAACTCCAGCATTACTTGGGGGCAAAACATTTTTTTTTGTTAATCGTCACATAGCATAAATAGAAAATAAGAATTCACTCACTGGATGTGGTTTCCTCTTTGCCAAGCATGTTCCGTGTGGAAAATTCTGTGAATTTTGTTGTTATGTGTAATAAGGGCATCTAGACATGTTTCTTCCTCTGTGAGCTGCACATCCATTTATGGTGCTGACCTCTGCTCATGGCAGGAGACCCTATACCATTCTGGACAAGTGGCTGTCCAGTCTCTTCTTGAAAACCTCCAGTGACGGAAGCACTCACGACTTCTGGAGGCAAGGAGTTCCACTGGTTGATTCTTCTCATTGTTAGGAAATTAATTCTAGGTTGTATCTCTTAGTGATCTTCCTATCCATCGCTTCTCGTCCTGCCTTCCTGCTTGCTTTGGAGAAGAAGTTCACCCCCTCCCCTCTGTGACAGTCCCTCAGGTACTGGAAGACAGCTATCATATCATTTGAGCTCTTTGCTGGTACACTGTTTTAGTTACATGTCCCTCTTTTCATTTTCTTACACTTGTTCTTTTTTTCTCTCAGTTTGTCAGAGATTTCTTTGTGCAAACATGCCGACTTCATCTGGGGTCTCCTGTTTTTCTTTCTCTCTGGTATTGTGTTAAATTGGGTTTTTATAATCTCATTTTTCAGAATTTCCCAAGCATCTTGAGTTGTTTCCCCCTTTAGGATTTCCATCCATGGAATTTGTCAGCTCTCATAGCTGACGTTTCTTCCTTCTTTTTTAAAATGATACCTATCTTCTCCCTATTCGGCATACAGATTGATTAAATAATGGGAGATGCGTGTCTTGTTGTGCTTCTTTGCCAACCTGGAGCCTGTCTGTTTGCCATGTTCTGTCTGTATTGTGACTTTCTAACCTGTATATAAGTTTCTTAAGAGGACAATGAGATGTTTTGGGACTTTCATTTCATTTTACATGCCCCTCCCAAGCCTTGCTGCATTGCCTCTTTGTGGTGGTGTTGGTGGTGTGTTCCTGGGAGGGCTGAGCAAAGAGCATTGGGGGTATATGCCCAGAGTGGACGTGGGATGTCTTGAGAGCCCAGAGGAAAAGAGGAAGCTGAAGGGATAAAATAAATGCACAAATGCAAGTAGTCCTCGAATAACAACCAAAATTGAGCCCAAAGTTTCTGTTGCTACGTGAGACAGGTGTTAAGTGAATTTTGCCCCATTTTATGACCTTTCTTGCCATAGCAGTTAAGTGAATCACTGCATTTGTTAAGTTAGTAACACGGTCGTTAAGTGAGTCTGGCTTCCCCATTGACTTTGCTTGTCAGAAGGTGGCAAAAGGGGATCCCGTCACCCCAAGAGATTGCAACCGTCATAAATATGAGTCAGTTGCCAAGCATCTGACTCTTGCTCACGTGACCACAGGGATGCTGCAACGGTCTTAAGTGTGAAAAATGGTCATAAGTCACTTTTTCAGTGTCTTCGTAACTTCGAACAGACATTAAATGAACTGTTGTAAGTCGAGGACTACTTATAACGATCATGATATATGAAGCTGTAAAAGCTGACTGAGATATAGCCACCAAATACTGAATTAACGATTCAGTGGCTGTTTCTTTTCTACACCTTTCCTTTTGAGCAGTGCAGGGATGTTGACCCCATCCACACGTACTGGAAGCAGAGCTTGGGGGGGGGGGAGAGAGGTGGTGGCTCTTTGCGTATGTGGACTGTCCAAGCTTATGGGCTGTTCCCTCGTTTTCTTAGTGCCCTTGTCGCATTGTCCCCCTTTCAAAGGAGTTTTCCAGCTGTAAGGTTGGACATTAACCCCTTCCTGTCTTTCCTGCTGCCACAGCAGTGATTTTGTTTGCCAACTCCCTGGGAGTGAGCACAGCTTGCCAAACCATTTCTTAAAAACAGAAAGGGAGATGGGGGGGGGAGTTTTCAAAGGAAAAAAGCGTTTTCTGCCAGCCTGGTGCTCAGCTGCTAAATGAATCAACGCAGGACTTGCTTGTAATTTGGAGGGGCCCAGCAGCTCCCTGCCAGCTGCAAGACAGAGTGATAAAGTTGCAGAGGATATACTGCACTCAGCTTGGGCTGTTTGATTAATAAAATTTGTCTTCCTACCAGTAGAAATATGAAAACAGACAGAAATGTCCTCTTATTAATTTGGGAACAAACATGGAAGAATAATTTAAACCCAGAGGTAATAGAGGAAAATCCATTACCTTGCTTTTCTGTGAAAGAAGGATATTTTTAGGACAGCAACTTCAAGTGCAAAGAAGTTGTTTTGTGGGTCTCATCTCTGCTTTGAATTCAGTTCTCACCCAGTGACTTGTCTTTTTGACTCATCCACTTGCCTTTTGCAAAAGGGGATCACGTGAAACATCGGGGGGGGGGGCTAAATTGTTGCTTTTCAAAGTTCTTATGGTGGGGTTTGCACCTATCTTCCCTAAGAAAATAATCTATTATTAAGTATTTTAAATAAGGGAACAGTTTACATTCTGAATTAAATTGACTTGCCAAGCAAAATAAAAGGTAATATTTCTTCAAATTGAGGTGCTTTTGCAATTAGACAAAATCCATTTATTGGTGTTAATCCTGGCCAACGGCAGCAGAGGACAAAGGCATATGTAAATCTGGGGTCATGACATCCCCAACAACTCTTAAGAGGGGATGGGAGAATAACACAAATGTTCCCTTGGGAGTGGAGACGGAGGGACAGAAAACTGAAGAGGGGCCATCTACTCTTCTACTGCATTTAGCAACACACAAAGGAATTTGTGGGAGACTTGGCAGGGATTTCATTGAACATTGATATCAAAATATCCTGTTCAGCTTTTCTGTAACATCTCAGCTCTTTGAAAAGTAATTTATTCATCTATTTTATATATTGCCAGATAAATGTTGTGCAACTGCATGAAACCAAAATAGAAACAATATTGGCAATATTATTGCAAATGATTTCAAAGTCACTGGAAGATTTGAAGATTGAAAAGTCTCTAGGGAAAACCCCTCAAAGCCTCCAGTCTACTTTTCTAAAAAGGGATTCCTCTGACAGTAACTTTTTTTCCAACATGTCTGAAGGTTGAAAAGGCTTAGTAAAGATCAGACTCCAATTATCACTCTACTTGGCCCTGGTCCAAGGGCTTTGAACGTCAAGGCAACAGAGATTAGTTGGGGGCAGGAACCAATAAAGGGACCAAATAAAAGAAACAGGTTGAGGCTCTTAATCCAGATTGAAAACACTCAAATTAAAAGCAGCTACAGTAAAAACCAAGATTTATCGGGTCCTGTGGCCTCAATATTTCTTCCAAATCAAAGTGTACGTAGAGTTGTCTTGGGGGTCTCAACCAGCTGGCAGTGAAACTTGCCCATGGCAGATGGGGCCACCTCACAGGATTTGGCCTGGGTGGCTCCAAATGAAGGGCGTGTTGTGTGGCACATTTGAGAAGATTAAAGAGCCCTTGGTTAACACAGGGAGTGGGAGAGGGTGAGGAACAGATAAATAATTGTGAATGGGGGGGGAACCCAACTGGGTTTCCACTGAGGTGTAATTAGCATATTAGTTTGGCTGGGTGAAGGTTAGAGCCACTGCTTGCTTGGAAGGCCACAACTGCCCTTTCCACAAAGGGTTAACCTTGCCTCATAAATAGAGATTGATGATAATTTCTGTTTTTTGTAATGCCTGCAAAAAAGGTTGACCATTTAGTTTTAGATGAGCCACAACTTTTAAAAACTCCTTGAAATTTCCAGTAAAATAATACTCTCGTCAGATAGGGTTACATACTGTAATAGTAATGCATATCAGATTTGGTCAACCATCTGAGAAAGAACAGAGTAAATCAAAGCAGGTTTTTATTTACTTGATGTGAAGAGGACAGGTTTGACAGAACTGAGAGAGAGAGAGAGAGAGAGAGAGAGAGAGAGAGAGAGAGAGAGAGAGAGAGAGAGAGAGAGATATTTCACTCACTTTTCTCTTTATTTATTTATTTTTTATTTTATTTTTCGATTTATACCCCGCCCTTCTCCCCTATCGGGACTCAGGGCGGCTTACAGCATGTTTAAAAGACAAAA
>JANHFS010010233.1:0-10366 GCA_032467975.1 Trimeresurus albolabris | reverse complement strand
TGTGTGAGAGAGAGAGTGAGAGAGAGAGAGAGAGAGAGAGAGAGAGAGAGAGAGAGAGAGAGAGAGAGAGAGAGAGAGTTGCATTGGAATGAGCTCTTTTGAGATCAACATTCCTTGACAGGCCAGAGGCAGGTGGAAGCAAAACCCCAACTACAACCTTAAAGAAAAGCATAAGATAAGGAGAGGATCATGCAAAAATGTGCAGAGTCTTAATTTCTTTGGGATACTTCCCTGGCCTCGTTTCCTGTTTTCCCCCACTATAGTTTCTTTCTGTTTTCTCTGAAAGAGTTTCAAAAGACTTGTTGTTTCCCCTGGTTTTATTCAAGGCACTTACTTACTTACTTTTATCTCCAAGGAAGTTTTTTTTTTTAACCAAACCTCCACTGGGAGAAGAGTAAACATAGCCAAAGGAAAAGGAAAAGGAAAAAGAAAAGTTAGGTCCTCCAAGAATTGAGCTAATTAGTGAGGATAAGCTTAGGATTTTTTTGTCTCTATCCCATTTCTTATTATCTGGCTACAACCAGGCTACAGCCTTTCCCGGGCCAATTGATTTGTTTATTGATCCATCACCCTCTGCATGCCACTGTTCCCTGTTTGAAAAAAAAAACTATCAGTTTCCTTTGATATTGATAGTGCTGAGGAGTGGGACAGACAGGTTTTGAAAAGAGAGAAACGGTATCTCCTGCTTTTTCACTCTTCTCCCATCATCTTTCCCCATGTGTCTTACTACCAAAGGATGTAGCAAGATTTCTGACTGCCAATACTTCAGCCATAGCAACAAAGCAATCCCTCTTCCCCATTCCAGATTAGATTGCTGAAAATTTTGGGCAGCCAGGAGCAATCTCACTTACAGTATTTTCTGATTTTCAAAAGAAATCCTGATGCTTGGAAGCAACATCTTTTTCATTCTAAGCGTGCATGTCAGGCTTCTCATAAAGTCTGTGCAGAACTTGCTGGCTTGTTATCTTCCCTTTTCCCTTTCAAATAGGGAATCACACTAAATGACTGATGGGGAAAGAAAGAGTGAGGGGAGAGCATGCAGTGCTGCAATTAGGACCAAAAATCTTTTAAGTTGTGTTGCCTCTTTAGCCACTAAGATGATAAAAGGGCAGTAGAATTAAAAGGGCAGTAAAATTATGATACCCAGGAACCATATGAAGGAAAGGAAATACACTTAGGTAGCCAATTGGTTTAGGATAAATTGCTGCCCCTGACCATGTCATTTCCAAGCTTGTCATCAAATTTTGTATTGAAAGAATGAAAACATCACTTTCCACAACGAAATAACTGAGTATGCCTTAAGTTTACATCTGCAGAGAGCTGAGGATGAAGCAGAAAGACTTTCAAGAGGACATATTCCTTAAAAATGACTGTTGAGGCCTCCATGAGCTGTAGTAAACACAAATGCTGCAATATCTTGCAGTAATCAGAATAAGCCCTTAACAATAATGCCAGCACTAGGCACAGAATCAGCTTCAGAATTATCCTCAAAAAATGTTACTTGCTGACACCTATGTATATTTCCTTGCAATGAGATTCATCCTGGTGAACAGAAATCATGCAATTTTAATCTGTCCATAATAATGTAGCATAATGTAGCTATTTGCAGGTCTCCCGGTATTGCTATGTCCATTAGCCAGACTTTTTTGTCTTTCTTATCGTTAATTGTTAAGTTTGGGGTGTTACATAACAGGTATGTGTCTGCTTAAATTCTAAAATCCCAGAGCAAGTTAACTTCTTCATTTTCTGTGACTTTCTCTATGTTATGGTCCTACCAGTTCTTGCTTGCAGGCAATTGATATTTCTTGTAGGTCTTCCAGTGCACTATTGTTTTCATTTTGTCATGCCATTGCTTGTAGTCAGACTGGGAGATCTTCTTGCAGCAGCTAACCAAGTGGTATACTGTTTTGTCAACTTCTTTGGATAAGCAGCACTTGCTATCTCTTGCTGTGTTCTCAATTCTGGCTTTGAATGCATCTATTATTAAGGCATGGTTTTATGCACCCACAATTAACCCCTCTATCTCTTTCTTCAATTTTCTTACTCTAAGCCATTGCGGGGTCCTGTTATTATCTGTTTACTTTGCTATTTTTTTTAATGTACAGCCATGTAATGCTTTGTTTTTCCATCCCTCATTTCTCTTCTTCATTTAATCTTTCTTGTAGACCAATTTGGTTTCTCCAATACTCAGTGTGCCTTCCGGGTACAGGTAGTCCTCGACTTATGACCACAGTTGAGCCCAAAATTTATGTTGTTAAGTAAGACATTTGTTAAGTGAGTTTTGCCCCATTTTGCAACCTTTCTTGCCACAGTTGTTAATTGAATCATGGCAGTTATTAAGTTATATTGTTAAGTGAATCTGATTTGCCCATTGATTTTGCTTGTCAGAAAGTCACAAAAGGTGATCACATGATCCAAGACACTGCACCCATCATACATGTGAGCCAGTTGTCAACTGTATGAATTTTGATCACATGACCATGGGGATGCTGCACTGATCATAGGTGTGAAAAATGGTAATGTCACTTTTTTCAATGATATTGTAACTTTGAATAATCATTAAATGAACTGTTGTAAGTCAAGGACTACCTGTATACTAGCTTCAGTGCATCTTCTTCATTGTCTTTCAGATATACTTCCAATGCTCTTTTTTCTTCTTCAACCAACCTTCCACACCCACCATTTCCTTGGTAGGTAGAATCTGTCAACATTGATGCCTGGATGAAGGGCATGATTCATGGTCATTATTTTTTGGTCTTCCTATCCAGAGTTTCAGTTCTCCTTGAGCCTAGTCCGCTATTAAAGAGATGTTGATTGCTTTGATCATATTTCTTCCACTGAGTGGATTTAAGATCTTCTTCACTCTCTTGATGTATTCATTTCCAACCTTTTTCTTGACTTCATTGTGCTTTATGTTATCAGCTTGAAGGATGCTGTCATGCTTCTGATAGATAGAGCTAAATAAATAAGAACTCCGAAGCTAGAGGCTTCCTCAAAAACATGTTATTGGATGCAAAATATTGGCACAGTCAAAAGCGAAACCAAGTCTAAAATCCCCTCCAAAGAGTTACAGTATTACAAAGTCAAACTTCTACCACAATAGTATGCAAACAACTACATTTCCCAATAGAATAGTTTGGCGGACTTTCTAACATCCCGCCCAATCCCCTAGCATAACCGAAAGAAAACCTTGGTTCCCATGGGACACAGAATTGTTTAGACTAGCAAAAATGCTCTGCATCTCCTCCCATTCATGTGGCAACCTAGAACAAGCAAAATGGCTACAACTAGGTTCATTGTAGAGTTAACAGATGTGCAGGTATTTATAGTGATCGTCTTCATCTGGACTCTTGATATTATTTCCATAGGGCATCTTGATTCCATCAGTTTTCACTATTTTTCCCCCATGGCAAGCATCACATATTTGTTCAATCCAAACTCCATTGCAATATCTTGGTTATATATACAGACAGTGTTGAGCAATTCTGTTTCAGATGGTGTTTTTCTATATAGCTTCAAATCATTCATGTAAAAGAGATGGGATGGCGTGGCATATGATTTT
This sequence comes from Trimeresurus albolabris, assembly GCA_032467975.1. NCBI lineage: Eukaryota > Metazoa > Chordata > Lepidosauria > Squamata > Viperidae > Trimeresurus > Trimeresurus albolabris. The sequence continues at coordinate 6,804 of JANHFS010010233.1, read as the reverse complement.
GATGTTTGATATCCCTCCCTGAGTTATTCAGTATTGTTGACAGAGGAATCAGTGCAAGGACAAACAGTAGTGGTAATAGTAAGTCTCCTTGGAAGATTTCTCTCTTGATGTTAACCTCTTTCAGTGTATCACCATTGACCAGTAGGTTTCTCTTCCATTGTGCCATTGATCTTTGTCCAAAGCTTCTGATGTTTCTACTGACTCCTCTTATTTCTAGGCACTTTATTATCCAATCATGTGGCAGATATTCCACAGCTATTCTTATCCACCTTCTTTAACCAAGCTTTGTTCTTGTTTTATTTCTTTGGGTTATTCCATATCTGCACCCAAAACTGTATTGTTTCTTTTTTGTCAGGTAGTGATTAATTAATTGCAGATGAAATAAGCATAAGTGCACCCCAAGGTTGTGGAACTCTGATCTAGTACATTAAATGATGATGCCACTAAGAAGAAATGCTATGAAATTTATTCTTTATGTTGGGAGGTTGAGGATTGCTATAGTAGTTTATGTTCTTTATTGTAATATACACCATTTTAATGGTCAAGATTATGGAATAGTTAAACTTGTTATGTTGGACATTTGTTTAATGTAAAAAAGATAGATAGATAGATAGATAGATAGATAGATAGATAGATAGATAGATAGATAGATAGATAGAATCATTCAGTGAATCAGAATCAGATGTGCTGCCTTTTAGGAAAGTGACAACATCTGTTTTCTAAAAGGATTCCTGGTGGGGAAGGGTAGAAAACTGTTTTGAGATAACGAAGAAATAATTAATTACAAGAGAAAAAATAGAAAAAATTAGAATCTGCACATAATTAGCTGCATTTAAGATGCCAAAACATAGCTTGAGAAACATAATTAATGAATTAGTAGAGAATTCTTGGCAATTCCTTATAATGCAGCCATAAGGAGGTATTACCATCTGCTTGGAACGCCTGGTGGGCCACGATCTGTAATGTGATACTTGCCAAGAGTAAAATTGTATTTTTGAGTTGAAGAAAATGAGTCAGATTCTTTTTAATTTCCCTTTTGATTGTGTGAGGCTAATTAAAAAACAGCAAGTTACTTGTATAACTTCATTAATCCATGAGTAAATTACCTTTGCAATAAGGCTGCTGGGGGGGAATGCACAGTTATACCAGTTAGGTTCAGTGACTTCTTCAGACTTATTCATGAAAAAGTAAGCATCTACGTGTCAACGGTATCATTTGTTAACAAAATTATATCTTTTATATTTCTTTAGGAGGCCACCAAAGTCAGCTCTTAAAATGTCTACAAGAAATTGAATAGATGTATTAGCAATAATCATTACTACTGCTGATATTTCCGTGCTGCATATCTTTAGAGAATCAAATCAGGATTTTCCATATGTTTAAGAGGAATGGATTTTAACTCCAGAATTCTGGTCAAAGTTGCCAAGGTTGAAGAACATCGCTCTAAAGGCAGCTGTGCTACTGGATTATACATTCTCAATAGAATGCAGTCCAGGGCTGGTTGCAGGTTGGGAAACCTGAACAATATATCATTTTATGAATCCTGTTATATATTAGTAGACTTTCTCAAGCTTACAAGACAGCAGTGTAAAACAATTGGGATTACCACTGGAATTTCTCAAAAAGTTCCATTTTGCTACAAGTCCCTTTTGAAAAAGAAGCATAATGATAGCTTCCTCCAGAGTCCTATCCTCCAAACAAATATGTTGTATATTCCTACCATGACCGATATACTTCTTTAGCCATGAATTACAGGCTATTTTTGCTATCCTACTAGGACTTCAAAATTAGAAAAGACTATGAAGCACTGACAGGCTGTTCTACATGGTTGGCAAGCTATGTTCAGTTTGGCAGGCCAATGTTATTCAGTCTTAGAGCACAAATCCAAGCTTCTGTCATTTTTACCCTGGCTCTTTCCAGATCTAAATTGTATTTCATTGTTGCTTTATTGTTATCTTATATTATTCTCATATAAATCTTGCATGCTGGCAATCTAGAAAACTTTTTTATTTTCTCTTTTTCTTATAAGATCTTCATGGAGATATGAGCACTTGACATTCAAATAAGATCTGGCAAGCATAACTGACTTTTCAAAAGGTAGCATAGCAAAAGCAAAGTTGTTAAACTTAGCTGAAGCCAAAGAAAGATATGTTCAAGCAATTCTACTCATTGTGACATAGTCTTAATAATAAACGTTATATTAGGAGGTAAGATTATAAATTAGGATGTAAGAAAAGTGCTCCCAATCAGACCAAGGCTAATCCTCATTCAGGAGTTTGTTTTTCATAGTGTTCAATAAGATGCTTCTGTGGTGCTGACTGGCATGGAGACTCCTCCTCCTCCTCTTCCTCTTCCTCTGTCATTGATTTCATTTAAGTTACACTAAGAAGTTGCACTCCAAGTTTGCTTGTTTTCTTGCAGACGTTTCATTGCCCTAATTGATAATGCACTGATGATGTTACCTAGTTAGAGTAATGAAACATCTGCAATCTCAGAGAGGACTCCCCATTTCAACCCTGAGCTACAAATATTCTCCTTCATTAATAATTTGCACTCCTTTTTTTTAAAGTAGGACAGATCTGTCCATTTTATGAAAGAAGACTTCTTAACTATTAAAACTTAAGTAATGTGACCTAAATAATGCTTAATATTTCCCGACTCTTTAGTCTAGTAGTCAGTGAAAATGGTAAAAGTAATAAATATATTTAGGTGAAATTCCATGTATATTTACCTTGAATAGATTAACTATTTCAGAAGAATATACTTCAAACAGAAATGCATAGACAGCAACTGACAATCCACCATATAACTGGTGAAAGTATTTTAAAACAGAAGCAAACAGAATATGGGCTAATGTGAGATAAATTCTAAACAATCTGGAACATACCTATTCCAGTTTTAAAAGAATAACAAAAGAAAGATACAATGGAATCTTTCCTTACAAGCTCCTTACAACAGGGGCTTCTGTTGACTTGATTATACACTTTTTTCATCCTTTTAAATAAGTTAATATATATGCCCAGCAACAGGCAAAAACATTGATTTGCTATTTCTATAAAATGCCCATTATCATGGAATATGGACATTGACTAAGTGAAATGAAGTAAGCCTAGCCATTTCTAAAAATAGCTCAAAGACAGCCATGGAAAACAAAGCTATTTCACACATAGTTGCCTTGAATCATAAAAAACAGAAATAGAAGAAAAATCTACTCTCCAAATTCCATTTCCCATAAACCACAAGCACTAAAAAATTGGCATGCCTGCATATATCTTATCTCCTCAATCAGTATCAAATAATTCAAACTGGGTTTTTTTGGGGGGGGGCAAGAACTTGAAAACTGTCCAGATATGAACGTAGCAATGAGCTAAATTCATGACCTAGTAGTAGCACTGCTCTTGTGAATAAAAATGCACAAAAAAGAGTCATGCTGCAGGATCCAATTGAAGTTGCTAGAAAAAGCACATTTCTTCTGTTATTGTCATTTTATTCAGGTATCAACAACTCTCCCTGAGTTTGTCTAAATGTCCCTATGAGGTTTAAAGTTAAGATTATAAGACATGATTTTAAAAACATACCTTTTTTCCTTTTTATTTAGTTTTATTGTATTAACATAAAATAATACAAAATAATTAATACATTTCTGAATACTATGCTACAGAAAAAAATTACGGAGGAGATTACTTTCCATGATTAGTAGCAGCATATGAATCAATTAAACATACATACTGATATGCTGGTTTGACCTGCAATCATAAATACCACAGATGGTAAAACCTATTGAACTTGATGCAATTGCTCTCTAAAAATATTTTTTATCAGTAATTACTATGAAAATGAATATGGCCCATCATTAATTAAAATTGCACTCTGTATTGATTGAATACTCACATTCTGCTCAGTCATTCTCCATGCATACTAATCTATGAACAGAAATGGACCCATGCCTCTTCCATCCCTGATACTGCCATACTATCATAGCCCTTGATCATTGAATGAAATGCTCTAGAGGCCACTTGGATTATCCCCTCCAGTCTGGTAGGAAATTTGAACATTGTTTTTATTTTTTGAACTGTTTGTCAGCTTCTTTGGTTGATGTGGAAATTTCTGACATTGGAAAGAATAACAGGGGACACTGAAGGAGTCAGAGACCAGGCTCAAAGTGTCTGAACAGCCAAAGGATTGTCTGTGTTCCTTTTCTGCCACACCTCATAACTGCCAAAAAATTAAACCAGCACTTGAGTTGTACTAAATTTATTCCCTCTTATGCTAGCACCAGAAAAAAAAAGATTTATTTTAAAGAAAGAAGATGTCTTTGTCCTTCGTTCTGTCCTTATGCAGCAAGCAGAGCCCTGAAAGCACTAATGATATCAATGAGCAGTGGAATTGCTCTACACATAAGCAATGTTTCAGAGAGAAGCCATGATCATCTGTTACAAAACCTTGATTCGATCTTTATATTTGTTGAACTTAAGGTTCAACTGAAATAATTTCAGCATTTCTTACAAAACAACCTCCATTTCTTTCAGACCAACCTCCAAAAGTGTAGACTGCTTGGCCACAGCTCTAATTATAGTATATGAATTATACAAACCAAACTAGTTTAAATTTACTTTAGTTTTCAGCAGTTGTTTTTTAAAAAAATTAATTGCTTTCACTATAAATAAAAAGTAAATCATTTTTCAAACCATGGAAATATTAGAATACAGCTTCAGGTATAACACTCTGTCTTAAGTTTCACTTAACAGGCAGTGATGGAAAATAGCTCTCAGTTAAGTTGTCCTGTGTTGTCCAGTTAAGTTGAAAGGGTTACCTTTCCCAATGTTAACTTAAGAAAATCATTTGGCTTGTTGTTTTCCTTCGTCTCACACTGAATTTCATGTCTTTAGGTTTAATTCCATGCAAGGAATTAAATTATAGCACAAGTCAACATCTATTTCTTGGCTCAGTAAAAAGAGTCCCCTCATCCTTCATTTAAACTCATTGTTTTCTATACTGTTTACATTTTTCTAAATAACAGAACTCCACCCTGTTTACTTTGTTTCCCATACAACTTTGCTTAGCCAACAGCATCGTGCTTAAATGAAAATCCTAGTGGGAGGCAGCAGTTGCAACACAAGATCAATTTATGGAAAACAGATACTTTTTCAATATGTATTAGTCTTAAAGCAAAAATAGAAAAATTACAAGCACCTTTGCTAAATCTTTTTTTATTCTTTTTCATTTGTTCAATGGGCATTATGAACGTACCTGTATGCCTAGTAGACTGCATACAGTTTCTTATAGGATTGTCTAAACCTGTTTTTATCTTGGTATCTATTACTTAAGTATGTAAAAGCACCTGTCATAAAATGTTGATGTTTCCAACTGATAAATATAGAGGAACCATATTTTAAATCTGGGGGAGTAGGGAATTTGTAAGGTTCTCATGTTTTTATGTTGAAATTTCTGGTTCTCAATTTGGAAAAACAATAGAATAGCATATTTGCCACAAGTATGTCATATGTTGGAATATATAACATCAGCTGAGAGGTGCTTTTGTTCAATATCTTAGAAGGGAAGATTCAAGAACTTTGTAAAATGGAACTTTCACATATCCTACCCTGATAACATCCAAAATTTCCACATTTCTGCAAGCAGGGTTATCATGGCAGCTGGATACTATATTAACAGTTAATTTTATTTTATTCATAAACATTACCAATTGTATTTATAGCACCATGTGCATATATAGATAATATAAGCATAGTATTAAAAAAAGAAATCATCTCATTTTTCTGCTTGTGCAAATATATAGGTATTACACTTGGCTCTGGAAGGATGCAGATTGTCAAGGGAAAAGGTCAAGCTAATCAGAAAAATTCACTCCAGAGGGCAGATAACCATCTTCTAAATTTGCTTATTTGTAGTCTCAAATAGCTTAAAGGTGCATACACAGAAGTCCTTAACCAGAATTTATTTTCTTATTCTCACTTTTATGGTGCCATCTAGTGTCTTCAATTTACTACTAAAAATACTCAAGTTTGTGTGTTATTTCATCTTCTAAAGAGGCAAGGCAGAGCAACATCATGCAACAATATTAACAGTAATAAAATCATCCTTGGGAGGATTTAAAAGTCAAATTCGTAAAAATGTTATGGTTTAAACTAGATCCTGTGGATTAGTATTAAAGAGGGTTACAAAATGGGCTATTAGGAGAGTGACATGTTCACAACTTAAACCTATCCTCTATTTGAATGAAAAATGGAATGAGAATTAGGATGCCATATGGTGGTGCCTAGAGACTCATGTCTTTTTTATTTTATTTATTTTAGGAATTTTGCTAATATAAAAAAATTGCAGCAATTCAGCAAGGCAGCATCATTACAAAAATTGAATGTAATTAAAAAGACAACTGAAATATAAATCAAATGGCAGCATCGTTTTAAAAAAATGTAGAACAGTTGAACAGAAAACAAGCCAGATTTAAAATCACTTCAATGCTTCTAAAACAATTCAGAACAAAAACGTTTCTGGATCTCTTTAGATGACAGTTCCAAAGTAGAAGTGCTCCTGTGGGGAAAAAAAAGTATCCTAGCAGATATCAAGCCATCATTTTAATCTTCATATATGAATAAACTGAGAGGAGGACCCATTAAAAACATTGTGTATAACCTCAGTTTAGACATACCCAACTAATACTGCAGAGGCAGGGAGCCTGTTGTTTTCCAGAAATAAGCCATCTGTCTGCATTCTGGAGTATTGATAAAATGATTGTATGATGAGCATTGCTTCAGGTTCTCTCTCTCTCTCTCTCTCTCTCTC
>JANHFS010010232.1:495843-506966 GCA_032467975.1 Trimeresurus albolabris | reverse complement strand
AATGCTGGCTGTGGAATTCTGGGAGTTGAAGTCCACATGCCTTAAAATTGTCAAGGTTGAGAAACACTGGTCTAGACAATTGCAATTTCTGGATGATCTTAAAAGACAAGTCCAGTTACTCAGAATGGGTAATAGTAATTCTGAAGGAGCAAGTTTACAATTTGGATGTTCTTCTGAGCTCAGGGCTACTGTGTATGGGAAGGTTGAGGCCTTCACTCAATCCTGAGTAGTGCTAGAACTTGGTGATAATAATTCACATCCCCAGCATAACACATATATGCTTACACAATAAGTTCACATGAGATAATCTTTAAAAAAACACTACGCGTGAGATAACAATTGGTACATAATACAGTGGCCCATTTGTTGATGGGTTGCAACTCTATTACAGAACCCGCATTGTGTGTCATTAGGATTCCAGCTGTACTTCAAAGATGGTTGTTAAAGGTTTGTATGACTGCCTTCTCTAAATAGAATTGATCCATGCCATGTGTTCTTCCAAATGAGAGTGATAGAAGTTCCTGTTCCAAGAGAATTGAAGTTATAGAAGACAGGAAAAAAAAGTTTTTCAGTCCTCATCCTATGGAGTAACCTTTCTACAAAGAGGAAATTGGTGGCTCTGCTTCTAAAAATAGTCAAGAAAGTCATTTGAATGGTATTTTGAAATCTAAGGTTATCTTATATTGGTTTAAATAAAAAAAATAAAATTATGATAAGTACTGAAAGCAGTCACTTTATAGCTGTAGTCTATTGCTCAAAACATGTTCATCATGTTCATGCCAACTGCAATTAGTTTGTAGTAGATCTGGACTATGTTCTTCATGTCCTTGAATATAGCAGTGAATATGTTCAGAAAAAGGGTCTATGTTATTCAATATTTCTGCTTTTCTTTATTCATATGGCATCATTTTCCTTTGATCATATAGTCTGGTACTGTGCCAGCAATATAGTGTGGGTAACAAAAATAAGTAATGAGGACATGCAGATGGCAGGAACAAGCTTGGGATAAGTTCTGGGAAATTAGTTCCTTAAATATGAATGATCCTCAATTGAGTTCCTGCTGGCAGGAAGCATCTCTACTTGAACACCAAGAGATGCTAATATAACATCACTCCACAGGCCATCTGGAAGTGCTTTCAGTGATCGGTTGTAGTCAATTCTTCTGCTCTGTTTATTTTCCTCATAAATAATCCTTTTAGAAGAAATACCTGTGAGTCAGAAGAGGGAAATTAGGATACAGTGACTCATCAAAGATAGATAGGATATACAGAGATAGAGGATACATGATAGAGATAGATGACAGAGATAGATGATAGATATTTTAGTTGTTTTTCATTGCAGTCATATACTGCAATTCATCTGTCTTTAAATAAACTCATCTAAAAGTAAACCTTAACTATCTTCTTTAATGTCTTCTTTGCAATCCAAAACAGAAATTATTGTCCACAAGAAGCTGTTTTTTTTATAAATAATTCCAAATTCATATTGTAAAAGTGTCAATATTTCAATTTTAGCCAAACTCTTAATCTATTTATAACTTTTTAAGATCAAAATCTTATTTAACCTTTTGCCATTTATTTTAATTCCTTTGAATTCGTAAGCTTCTGATTCATTTTTTTTCTTTCATTCAGAAATTAAGCCATTTATCCAGCATTTTCATTTTGTTCATTTTGAACCTGCCATTCCAAAGCTCTCTAATAGCTTAGAAGTAGTTAATGGCTAATTTCCAAATATGATTAGAATGTGAGGTTTGTGAACTTAGTGTCTTTTGAAAATTTTCACTGCAGTTGTGAGCAAGATGGTTAATTCCTTCATTTCCTAGTACTCAAACTTAGCGGTCTCCAACCTTTCCAGCTTTGCAGACTGGCGGGAGGGGGGGAAGGGATGGTCATGTCTGAGTGGCAGGCAAGTGCACAAATGGAGCTGCGCAATGCACTTGCCCATCCGCTGTGCATGCAAGCAGAGCTGCGAGCATGCACATGTTTGGCTGCCACTTTCATGGCCCAGTTCTGAATGAGCCATGGCCTGGGGGTTGGGGAACCCTGCTCAAACCCATGGAAAACTGCTATCCTGTGGTGTCCTTGTGAGAAACAGCTATCTACAGCACATGTGGATGATCTCCCATTCTTTCTTTATCTACTCACTTGTTTCTTGGTCTTTATCACAGTCATCAGCTCCATTTTTTGCAGAGCCATTTTCAGTTTACCAAACCTTCCCCCAAAGTCATCAAAGGATAACTGTGCCCCATTCTATTAATTCTGGGCATGTCAGTTTTATTTACAAATGACAGTTAACTGTAATTTCACAATTTTTTCCCAGTACCTGATTTTACCAGAGCTCAAAATAATTTCCCTGCAGATATTTACTTTTATGTATTTATTTATTAAATGTATATGCTACTCATCTCATATTGAGTGTCTCTGAATGGCTGCATGGATTCCATAGTAAGTCTGAGACTTATTCTTTCATAAGGTAAGGCTAAAAACAATATCTGAAAATAACAATAAAACAGATTTTGGCTACATATTGGATGGGAAATCCCTTTGCTTGGAACTTTTTATCATGGTTTAATAAGCTATGCTAGGAGATAGTAGTTTTAACTAAATATAAGCAGGTCAATTTTTAGAAATATTACTTTTAAATACTTTTTTCTGAGTAGAAAAATAGCCTTCAAAATCTATTGTGAAAATGTTGTGGTGACATATTCTGAACTTCTTTTTGCAGTATTTGAATCAACACAAAGATAGTAGTATTGGAAATTGATTATTATAAAAATGAAATAAATAATAATTTACCAAATATTTTGCATATCATCTGAATGGAATTGTACTGAATTTTAAACTTCCCGTAACTAAAAAATAACCATTCCTTTTAATAGCTATTTTTAGCTCCATCTATTTTCCTCTAGAAAACAATATTTCAAAACAAAAGCATTTTCCTGTGGACAGGATTCTTATAATTAATGCCAAACTCTTATTTCAATTTTATTTGGACCCTTAGTCCATTTGTATTTTTCCAAAATCAAAGTTATACTCATCCTTCTGCAGTTTATTAAAAAAAAAAAATTGTTAAATTTGTATTTAAAATTTATTTTGATAAATATTGAAGGAAACACACCCAATATTTTTAAACTTGTTTATCCAAAAGTTCCTAGTAGCTGAAATGCAATTAACAATCAATTTATGAAAATGACTAGAAAAGGAAATATGAGAACCCAGTGTCCTTTTAAGGGTACCAACCATTTTTGAGCAAGATGGCTTTCCCTCTTTTTCCAGAGCCCTAAATCCAAAGCAGATTGTTATTTTGCAGCCTTCTCACAAGAAGAACTATCTGGAAAACCTGTGGGTGAACTCAAATCCTCTCCTTATCTTGAGAGGAATTATAAAGAGCTGATCTACAGTATTCACCAACTCCTCATTGTCCTATGGTGGTCAGATTTCCAGTTTGCTATTTCATCTTCATCTGTCATGATACATTGACATATAGAGTCATCAGGGTCATCCAGGACTGAATTTGTGCACCCTCATTTTTCCCTTTCATTGTAATATTAGTTGGTATTTAAATAAATACTTTGTTGTACAACATAGCAGTTTGAAAGCATGGAAATGTGAATAGATAAATAGGTCCCACTTCGGTGGGAAGGCAACAGTGCTCTGTGATGTCATGCTGTCCACATAACCATGGAAATGTCTTCACACAGTGCTGGCTCAATGCCCTTGAAATGGAGATGAGCACCACCCCCTATAATCAGCAATGGCTAGTGGAGTAAAATAAGCAAGGAGTCCTTATCTTACCTTACCTTATGTCATGGTTCCGATAGATGAAACCAATTAAAAGTACTTCAAGGCAAATATTTCTTCCTTAAAGAACATTTTATTCAGGAAACAAAGTTTTGGTACTTACATAGTTGAACCCAAGACTGAAGTAGCAAGTTGTAATTCCTACCCCAGAAAGGTTGTCATAAATCACATTCACCAATCATTCCAAAAGAGGGGTCTCCTCCCAACTTCTCAACCGACAAAACTTTATCTAACATTGACCTTGAGTTCACACACAGACGCAATTGTTATGGCTAACTGAAAATGCTTGAGTATTCCCCCCATCCCTCCTTCTACATCTGAATATCTCAAACAACAGAAAAAGTACAACCAAAGGAAAAGGTAAAATGGCTGCAATTTCTTACTTGTCACAGCATTGACACCTTACTTTGTTGTCCAAGCATTGATTTCAAATACCTGTACCTCTAAGACAAGCATGTAGAATTTCTTTGTCATCTTACACCAATAAAATGTTAATTGTTCTCCAAATATTTCATTTCTTTTGAAATTTAGTACATTAAGAAAACAGATGCAATAAAAGACTGTATCTATAGTAGTTGTGAGTCTCTCACAGCATAGAAAGTAATTATTAGCTAATGACTTAAGAGTTCATAAATGAGTTTATACTTTCTGTTATATACATATTAGAAATATCTGATTTTTTAAACATAAAGAGCCACAACAGAAGGAGTAAAGAAAATGCAGTCTATTTTCCAATGCATTTTCTACTTGAGAAGAATTGTTTAATTAAAAGATATACTCCCATGAGTAACAAAACTCATGAAATCATTGTTTCAGGATACAAAAGCTCTTTAATAGAACTGTTAAGGTATTTTTAACCTATAAAGAGTTTATTGCTATGGACACAGGAAGGGATATGGGAATCAGCATCACTCTTGGGATCCAGTTTAATAAAGGAAGTGCAGTGAAGAAAGCTCATTTTATTAAAGGAAATGCCAACAAAGCCTCTTGAAGTATGAGTTCCCAATCCATGTAGATTTCATAATGATATTCAACAAAAAATACTACTCTGAAGATGTAAACTGAGTCAACATTCACATTATAAAAAATATATAACTTAGATTGTATGTATCTATATATCATTACTACACATCACTAAGAAGAAGTATAACATAGCCTGAGGCTTCATTCACTATAAGGTAAATTCTGAGCTGTGGCCCAACCTGTTGCTGCTTCTCAAGCCAACTTCAGAAATTCCATTTTGAATTGAAATGGGTAGGAAACAGGACCTGACTGGTATTCTGTCAAGACTAGGACCACCAGAATATCTGATTCTTACTGATCATTCCCCTGCTGTTAACTCTACAATGAGCATGGCTGTAGCCATTTTTTCTCCTCATTCTACGTTGCCACATAGAATGGAGGGAGGGGGATTGCCCAGGCGCTTCGTTAGTCAAAATAATCTTTTGTTCCATGGGAACCAAGGTCATCTACTGCTCCTGTGACCAAGGACTGGGTGTTGCATAAAAAAGCTCACCAAATATTGGGGAACGTAGCTGCTTGCATAGTTTTGTGGGTGGGACATTATACTTTGTAATTGGGTAATTATTACTTGTGTATTCAGACTTGGTTTCACTTTTAACCATGCTGATACTTTGTAACTAATAAACATATTCTTTGAGGAATTTGCAAGCCTCGGAGTTCTGCTTTATTTATCCTATATTTGGAAAAAAGTTTACTTGGTGTGCACTTTGAGAAGAACTTCTACAATATGCAGTTCTTGAATCAATATGTAAAGCACAATATGGTCACCTTTCAACATTCCAAAACTTTGAACTTTGTATTATAATTTTCTTAAAAAAGACAATTAATACGTGCATCAGAGGAGAAAAAAGCAAAATGAAATTTAATTAAGGAAGTCTATTTTAAAATTTATAGTATTCTTTGAAAAAGATATTCAAAACAACTATGTATCTATTATCAAGTCATTATTTTAAATACTAGCTACATAACTGTTATTATATTCTGTGGAATTCCTTGTGAAATGCTTTGCTAAAACCAAGATCAATTATAATATCAACATTCCCACAATCTATTTTGTAATTTATGTAAAAATAATAAAATATTAGAATAGAAGTTTTTACTGATCAACATATAATGAATTTCATAATTACTGCATTGCCAAATGAATCTTCAGATGGCTTGAGGAATATTTTATGTTGATTTTTGCTAATGTACATTAATGTTACAATAGTTTACAAAAACATCAACAACATGAATTAGCTGATTTTATGCTTAACAAAGAACATTTATGGAATATACAGTAATGTCTGCATGAACTATTAAAACTGGAGTGATAAATTCCACATATTACCCAGAGATCTCAATTGTCTCTTTTGAAGAAAAAGAATAGGAAAATGTTATGTCTGTTATTAAAATATTAATTGTATAATTTGTTTCAATGCATATTATTCATTTTTTTCTTTCTCAACAGAAAAAACTGTTTTCTGTTAATGAAGCTACTGATCTATCTAGCTTAGCATTCTCTGGGTTAATTGTCTGATGCTCAATAACATTTCAGACAGGACTTTCTTTTATTGACTATCTCACCCACTCTTTGCTCCCCAGATATATATCACCAAAAGTTGTTTCAAACATCATCTTCATTAATTGTTTTGCTGTTTTATATTTACTTGGTTTACCTCCTTATTCAATTTGATACTACATATACAAGCTAAAGCCTCCCTTCAGCTCTAATGACTACATGTACATATGAAAATTTTCTGGCAAAAAAACCAGAAATTATTTCTCTTAAAGAGCAACAAAGATGATTAGGGGACTGGAGGCTAAAACATATAAGGAACAGTTGCTGGAATTGAGTATGTCTAGTTTAATGAAGAGAAGGACTATGGGTGACATTGTTCCAATATCTCAGGGGCTGCCACAAAGAAGAGGGAGTCAAGTTATTCTCCAAAGCGCCTGAAGGCAGGACGAGAAGCAACGGATGGAAACTAATCAAGGAAAGAAGCAGCCTAGAACTAAGGAGAAATTTCCTGACAGTTAGAACAATTAATCAGTGGAACAACCTGCCTCCAGAAGCGGTGAATGCTGCAACATTGGAGGTTTTTAAGAAGAGGCTGGACAGCCATTTGTCTGAAACAGTATAGGGTTTCCTGCCTGAGCAGAGGGTTGGACTAGATGACCTCCAAAGTCCCTTCCAACATTATTGTTGTTGTTGTTGTTATTTATTTGTCTAATATATTTGCATCTCAGCCTTCGCCATGTTAATCTTGCAACAATCTTGAGTGCATATTCCAAGGTCACCCATTGTGCTTTGAAGTTAATCAAGTTCTTTGTAATTTATAAACACTCAATTGATGTTTGTATTTGCAGTGAACATGAATAATTGATTGAATTTGACATTTATATAATGAAATGCTGTAAATAATCATAGGCTCAGAAATTAAATATTTGAAAGAACCATTCACAATGTAATCATATAGCTGTTGATGCTTACTTAGAATTTTTGTTTCAATTTTCTGTCAATCCACTGGATATAAGATTGCAGTTTCATTCTAAGTCATTGCCCAGATTTAATGGAAGCTCCTCTACTCAAAGAAAGCCAGTGGGTTTGAATCTTGGTAAATAATCTGGTGGGGTGGTTGAAATATATCTTTTAGATTATCCACAAAAAATAACAGAGTGACTGTTGTTATAGCACATAGCAGAACTTTGCAGCCTGCTATATTTTACAATATTGCTGAAGCTATTTCACAATGTGTGGGAAACATTTAATTTTCATATTAATTATGATAAATAATGTCTGCACTGTTGTGAGTAAAGGATCAAAGAAACTTTCTCAGAGTCATGAACATTTGCTAGAATTTTAAATGAAAACTCAAATATAGACTCTGATTTCTAAACAGAAATCTACCTTAAACTTTGATATTTTCATGTAGAAATGTATTTTTCTTTATTTGAAAAAAATAATAATCCAAGTATCAAGATCAATGGTATGGACTACAGTTCAGAATCAGAGGTTAGATAAGACAGTATCATGGGAGAAGAAACTACTCATCATTTCAAAGGTAGAATTGACAAAGGAAGAAAATAACAGCAATAGCAATAGCACTTATATACCACTTCAGAGTGCTTTACAGCCCTCTCTAAGCAGTTTACAGAGTCAGCATATTGCCCCCAACAATCTGGGTTATTATTTTACTGATCTCGGAAGGATGGAAGGCTGTGTCAACCATGAGCCAGTCAAGACCTAACTTCTAGCAGTGGGAAGAGTCAGCCTGCAATACTTTATTCTAACCACTGTGGCAACACACCTCAAAATAATGCTTTCTTTTGTTCTCCTAGTTTTTTAGAACAGAATTCCCCAATCTTTCTGGCTTTGCAGACTGGCGGGGGGAGGAGATGGGTCTATGCAAGCAGTGGGCATGCGTGTACATGTGCAGCTCCATTTGTGCAAGCATCAGGCATGCATGCCTGCCACTCATGCAAATGAATTGACTACAAATGCACTTGCCCGCTGCTCACACAAGTGGAGATGCGCATGCTCTTGCCCATCAGTTCCGCAGCTTGGTTCCGAACAGCTAAAGGCCCGGTAGTGGGCCACGATGGGGGTTGGGGTTTTAGAAGCTTCTAACAATATGTAAATTAGCAATATTGTCTATTATTATTAAAAGTGGATGTTCAAAGTTATAAATACCAGCTGAAATGTTGACAGTTCTATTTAGCTCTCCTGCAATTGAAAGGATGAAGTTAATAATTATCACCAAATGGTCTAAGTTTGACAGTACTTTATACAATGAGACATAATAACTGAACCAAAACAGCAGCTTTGAATTTCTCAACTATGCTTAAAAGGTAGAGTCAGTTGTTTTGAATTCTGACTACATACATGTTGAATGATAGTGAAGGACATTTATGTCTCAGCTGTTCCTCATATACTTATTAGTAAGGTGTTTAATATAATTATTGAGAAGGGAATGTAGGTTACCAAAAAAATGGCACAATATTATCATTAGTTATGTTAAATTTTTCAGAGATGTCCATTAATGTGCAACAGTATCACAGAGTAAACAAAGCAAAATATTTGAGTATTATTAAACGGGATCTCTGGACAGGAGATATTCTAATGTTTAGATGTTGCATTAGTGCAGATATACTAAATATCCAAGAGTTTTCTAGAACTTGCAGGACAATATATTTTTCTTGTCAAAGGCTAATAGATGTATACACATTTCAGTATCTATAACGCACCGGGGAATTTAAAAATAGAAAATATATATTTTTTAATATTTTCTCAGCAAAAAAGCTTTTGTGGGTGGGGAGGAAGGATAGTGATCTTAAAAGTACCTGCATTTTGCAATTTTCTAAACCTCTGGGTTCAAGAGCTATTGTGAATAAAAAACATAATATCTCAAAGCAGTTTCCAACTTCATCTTTAAAAGTTTGATTCTGTAGATATTATTATCTAAGCAAAGAAAGAAAATAATGCAGAATTCCTTGTCCATACCAAATTGCCAAATATTTGGGGTTTTGATGGCAATACATAAGATACATATGAGGGAATTTATGAGAGTTAATAAAAAGGAATATTGTTCTAGTATCTAGCAAATGACTTTTTATAAAAGGAAGAAACTTAGGCAACATTCACTAGGAATGTCTAACAAATGTTATGGGTATCTGGATCTAATTCACCTAGCACTGAATTGTTAAAACTCTTCCTGGGTATTCCTTCAAGCTTCAGAGTTGAACTCACAGGAATCAGTGCTTGTCCATGCAAAATTACCCCCTTTATCTAAAAAATGTAGAAAATGTACAGGGAAAATGTACAGAGGTAGGTGGGGTGGAGGATGGCAGGCAGGAGTCAGATCAGAAATTACAACATACAGAAACTTAAACATACAAAGTACATTTCATGATTTGAGAATTTGTTTTTAGAAAATGTGAGATGAGGAGACTCTTCGATTAAAGAAGTATTGCAGTTTATTAAGGTCTAAGAAGCATTGTGCTGTGTGTATATAAGTTCATTGTTTTAAGAAAAGGCGGATTTTACTTCCTCTTCCTCTTGATGTTTGGGTAAATTCATTTGTTTGGTTAAATGTCCTTAGGGGACTATTACAGAGACTGAGGAAATCAGACAAAGAGTTAATAAGGCAGGACATAAGTCATAAAGCAGGACATGAGACTTAAATGCGTGTATTACAGGACATAAAACAAGACATAGATCATAAAACAGGACATGAGTCTTAAATGCATGTATTAGTTAGAAGAAACAAAAAGGAAATGGAAAATGTCAAAACCACAAGTTCATTTCTCGGTCGCACAAAGATGTCAAGCTTGAAGCTCTGCTACAGGGTACCCACATATGTCTCTATGTCTTATTTGTAGCTAACCACAAGTATGTTACAGGAAATTTAGACACATAGATGCTGAAGGAAACTTAAGCAGTTTAGGCAAAGTTACCTGCCCCCCCAATTGAGAGAGGGGGGCAAGATATGTTAGCTATGGGGTGGGGGCTGTAAGGATGCTGTAAGGGGGCTGTGATTTAAAGCAACCAATCCATGCTACCAGTTACATTTCCGTGTTTTGCTGTTTCTGACGAGAATATATAAACTTGTGTTTTTTTATAAGAAGCTGTTCAGAACCTTGCGCAATAAATCAACTTCTTTTGATTCCGTGGTCTGAGTCCTGTGGTTTTCGGCAACATTAATCTGATACATTCAGTTACCTTATAATAAAGATTCTTCTTCTTGTGCCATATCCGTTATAAGGAGAAACGGCATGGGGCTGGAAGTCAGGTAAGAAAGAAAGGCAATTTCTGGGGGGGAGTGAGGATTTCTTTCCTTACCTGCCTCACTTGTTCTGAGGCTGCTTTCCGCTCAGACACGTTGCTTTTGCCAACGGCCCGACTGCCCACTTCAGCGCTCTTCCTCCCCAAGCCTCTGGTGCTCTACCTGCTGCTTTGGTCGGCCAGCCAGCCGCCACCTCAACACCCTGCTCACCGCTGCCCAGCATGGCCACTGCAGGGGCTGGCCTGGCATGGGAAGGGCACGCGCCCCACTCTCCCACCACCATGTAGGGTAAAGTTGCTGCACCTGCCCCTGTCCAGATGACCTCGCCTCCCCCAAGCCTTTTTTTACTAACCTGCCTTTCAGCTGCATTCCATTTCTCCGTTCGCTTCTCAACCTTCGCCGCATGTTTGTGGGACTATAGGTTAAAAAGAAAAGTTCCATCAGACTTTCTAACTTCTTGAGATCTCGCGAGCAGTTAAAAAGTCTGATGGAACTTTTTTTTTTTACCGATAGTCCCACAAACACACGGCAAAGG
>JANHFS010010232.1:485524-495743 GCA_032467975.1 Trimeresurus albolabris | reverse complement strand
TGAGCAAGGTACCCCCTATACTATACCTGTACATTTGTTTTTTCTTGCCTAAATGTAGAACCTTACTTTTTTCACCATTGAATTTCATTTTGTTAGATAGTAGCTCATTATCTAATGTACCAAGGTAAAGTTTTGAATGTTGAAACTCCCAGCTGCTATCCAGACAAACCCAGAATCAGTAGCAGCAATCTTTGGAATGGAAGAGTTGAACCAAGCCTTGGTAGTGATTAACCAACCTGAAAGAAACAATTATTTATGTTTCTTCTTTATCATGTGCCACATCATAATTTTCAAGATAAATGCTGACAGTTGCTTATATTTTATAATCTAAGTTGTCTGAGGGCATCTATCATGAGCCACTCCCTCACAGAGCTGGAATGTAATCCACAGCAAAAGCTGCATTAGAACAGGGGAAAATGTATATTCACCTAAATTTATCTGTTTAAAAAAGGTAGATGGATGGATGCATGGACATACGAAAACTATTGAAGTCCCCAAAAATATAACAGGAAAAAACAAAGCTACAAAGGGCAAATTCCAGTCACCAAGCCAAAAGCTAAAATGAATTGGTAGCCTAAACAGATTATAAATGCTAACACTTTACTGAGATGTTTCAGAGTAAGAAAAAATCTTCAAAGAGGTGATGGCAGGGAAGTCAAAGGTTTCTGTATGCAGAGCCTTATAAGAAGGCAGTCTAGGATCTTAGAATAAAGTAATGGGGTTTGAACCAAAATGGATAAACAATGAATTTTTCAGAGGCTGGATTAACTGAAGCATGTTCAAACACATAATTGGTGATTATTTCATAGTGTCATAACATCAGTAAAAACAGAAGGGCTTTGGAGCACAAAGGGGCAACAAGTTTAACACTTTTTCAAGGAAACTCAACATCTTGAGCAAAAAAAAAAGTATATTGTTTGTTTATAGTTCCTGCTGACAAAGAAAGTGCAGTTGCAACAATATGTTTCTTAGGCAAGTATTTTTGTTTTTTGTTTTTACTAAACCCTTAATTATCTTCTTTTGAGTTATATCTATGTGTCGAGGGGAAATTCAGGTATGATACAGTTGCAGGATTGAAGCTCCATTTGAGAATGCCCTTGGATTTCATAGGATAACCAAATGTAAAATTCATTTTGAAAACTGACAAGTTCACTAAATTATTCCATACTCAATATGATATAACAATAACTAATTGTATCTAAATGAAGAAAGGTGAAATAGCTGGACCATGAGTTCTCAATTTCTATAAATTCTGATTAGATTGTGAGAGGCTTTCCAATAGACCACATTAAAAAAAAATCAATCCATGTATTACTTTGGTGTCATTTCATTCTCCATTTTTAATCACTAATTTCTTCCTTAAATTAGTCATGACATAAAATATTTTCTTTAATAATGCTGGTAGTATAATGGAGGTCTTACATTTTTGCTTTTGGAAAATGTACTTCTCTGTTTTTCCTTTTATAGATGCCTTATTTTACTTTAAAAAATGGATACCCAGTTCAAAATGACCCAGGCTGTAGATGAAGGTTGTAGAGCAGTGGTGGTAATGGTGCTATTGTTTATCAGAAATCTACTTCCGGACTGGAGGAAATAACCTACTATTCTTGAAAATGCTTCAAGCATTATACAATGCCAACGTCAAGCAAGGTGAAGTCTCCTCCCTCACCATACGTGGAAGTTATCAGCTAATAGTGGTGTTGCTTCTAAAGAATATCAAGCAGAAAGCATAAAATTTGAATGTAAGATTCAGCTAAATTCAGCTTTCTAAAAGTCACAATATAACTACAATGTTCTATACAATGATTATCTGTAATTTTACATTTTTTAAAATATGTACTAATTCCCGTAGGTTTAGTAAATGTAGCTGCTGTTTTTATAATTTGCTTTTCCATGAATATGTGAGTTACTAAAATGAATTTATTTAAATAATTGTTAACTGAGAAAACTATTTTTTCTTGTTATTGAATGCTGTGAAGCAGCTTAGAACTGACATTTATTACATGACATAACATAACATAAATTCTTTTCAAGGTTGAATGTGAATAATAATTTGCTTTTATTTTTTCTTTACTTCATCATGACAAATAGAAGTACATGTTTTCAGTATTGCTGCAGTTTGTATTTTATATTATCTTTAATGCATGGAACTTAGTGTAGCCAAAAGACAATAGAAAAAGAAGACGGCAGGATATTGCACAATTTGAGAAATAAGGGGCGTTGTCTTACCTGAACGCCTTTTCTCAGCACGGAGGTGGAGAATCCACCAATGGGTTTTCTCTGTCTGCCTGCTCTTGAGACCAAGTTAGCCAAGCTTGACACGCCCCCTGTTGCTAGGAGATCCCAGATGAGGGCGAAAGCGGCTGATGCTAGGACAAGTTGTTGGCTCTCAAACCCCTAATTCCAGCCTAACTGACCTTAAGGGTGGGTGTGGATTCTCCATCTCTGTGCTGAAAAAAGGCGTTCAGGTAAGACAACACCCCTTCTCCAGCACAAGAGATGGAGAATCCACTAATGGGACATACCAAAGCCTCACTGTCCCAATGGGTGGGAAACAGATGAGGCCGGCTCCACGTCCCCGGAAACCACCTGCTGAAGGACCCTCCTACCAAAGGAGGCGTCCGCGGAAGCAAAGCGGTCAATCTTATAATGGTATACAAACGGGGAGGGAGAAGACCATGTCGCAGCCCTGCAAATCTCCTCGATGGACGCCTGAGTGGCCCATGCTGCAGAGGCCGCAGCACTGCGAGTAGAGTGAGCTGTGATATGACTTGGAGCTGGCAGTGAAGAAGACCGATACGCCTCCGTGATACAAGCCCTGATCCACCTGCCTATGGTGGAAGCGGACACCTTCTGCCCCATAGAAGTCGGGAGGAAGGAGACAAAGAGGGCCTCCGACTTGCGAAAGGATGCCGTGCGCTTGATGTATCGTTGTAGTGCCCTGCGGATGTTCAGCGTGTGCCACTGCCGCTCCAAGTCATGGGAAGGATTGGGACAGAAATCTGGCAAAATAATTTCCTGGGCTCTATGGAAGAGCGAATTGACCTTGGGCACGAATGTGGGATCCAGCTGAAGGACCACCCGGTCCCGGTGGAAAATACAAAGATCATCCCTGATCGATAGAGCCGCCAGCTCAGAAATGGACCTGGCTGACGTGATAGCGATCAGGAAGGCGAGTTTGTGGGATAATGACCTCAAGGTTATAGTAGCGACTGGTTCAAAAGGCTGTCTAGTGAGTGCAAGTAGAACTCGGGGCAACTCCCAAGATGGGTACCTGTGCACCATGGGTGGCTTGGTGTTGCTGGCGCCCTTGATAAAGGTGCGTATTCTGGGATGGTGAGCCAGAGGAATCGAATTGGTGCAGGTGAGTAGGGTGGATAGGGCCACCACCTGTCTATGAATGGTCGCAGGGGCCAGGACTCTATCTAGGCCGTCGAGAAGGTAATATCTAATATCTGAGGGATTGTCAATTTTGATATGTCCAGTTGCCACCTTTCACACCAATGGCAAAAATTTCTCCATGTGGAGTCATAAATGCGATTGGTCGCAGGCCTGCAAGAGGCCTGAATCATGGAAATTGCCCTTGGTGAGAACAACTCCTAAGTCATGATTCTGCGCTCAAGTGCCAGGCAGCTAACTGTAACCACTGAGGGTCCGGATGTTGGAGGACCCCCTGATGCAGGGACATGTGATCCTGGGGCATCTTCCATGGGGAAGAGCAGGAGAGATTAACCAGGTCAGCGAACCAGGGTCTCCGAGGCCAATAGGAAGCCATGAGGATCACCTCCGCTCGCTCCTGTATCAGCTTGCGGATGGTTGCCGGAATCAGTGGGAGGGGAGGGAAGGCGTATAGTAGGCCCTCCAGCCACAGAGTTCGTAAAGCATCTGTCCCCTCCGCCCCTGGGGACTAATAGCGGGAGAAGTATCTCGAGAGTTGGGCACTGCTCGACGAGGACCAGTCGGACGAAACTTCAGGACATCTCGGTGAAAAGATCCGGGTGTAGACCCCATTCCGAGGGATCTACAGTGGAGGGGAAAGAAGATAGGGACACCCTTTGTTTCTTAACTCCCTTAAGGAAGATGGAAGGGCAGGGGACATGATGTTGGGCTGCCACTGTTTCGAAGAACACCGGATTCGGGCTTGAATCGGACGTGGCTTGTGGTTGAGGAAACTGATCGGACCCTATGTTGGCTGTTGTGGTGGTCTTACATAGCAAGGAAAGAAAGAGAGCTGGGTTGAACAGACCTCCAGGTGGAGAAGGGTCTGGGGGAGTTCCTCCTTCTCAGACAAAGGAAAATCCAGCTGGTCGTATCCCGTCTGGGATGAGTCACCACTAATTGAGGAACAGGCAGGAGATGGGGATTCCTGGTATATGGAGACCCCTGCTGGAGGAACATACAGCAGAAGTACAGGTGTAGTAGCCTCCTGCCCGGGTAAGTGGCAAAATTGTGCCGCGAGTGCGCGGTCCACGACCCTAGAAATCGGCCTCAAGGCGGCCATCGTAGAGAATGTCCCCGGGTTCTGGCCCCCTGAGCCCGGCTGCCATTGGGCTGAAGTGGCTTCAGGGCCCAAAATTGGAACCTGTGAGGGAAATGTCGGTGGGTGGGCAGCAGTGTCATGAGCTGCCACAGGAAGGGAACAATGTGTGGTGGGGGCCTCCGCCATAGACCACACGGCCTGAGCAGAGGTAGAAGGATCCAAAGGGAGGTCAAAGTCAGGGACCCCTAATTGAACTGTCTCTGCTCTGGCCTGTCTCTGCACTCTGGAGATCTCCTTCTCCAGAGCCTGGTGCTTGCTTCTCCGCCAACTTTGAGGGCTTTTTGAAGATGGCCTTCACCTTGTCCTTAAAGCTTGCCTGCTGCCTCCTGTTTAGAGGTTTTGCGCCGGCCGTGACTTGAGGATGGGGAGGCGGTGCTCATGGGTTGAGGTACCATGGAGTCCTCCATCCTGGTTCAAGCTATCTCAGGGAAACTGAGGGGGAGCTCTGGCAAGCAGTTGGCGGGAAGAGTTGTTGGAGCAGGGAATGGACTGCTCCCCTGACCACCTGACCGGGGAGTTGAAAATTGAGCTGAAGGCACGGTTGGGGCCCACTGTTAGGGTCCGCCCGGTGGCCTTAGGTGGCCAGGCATGGTGCACCGGAATATCCAAATATGGACGCAGAGGACCTGGAAGGAAGGCTTGGTAAAGGCACAGGTGAAAGCAGGTTCACTCAGAAGATCAAAATGGCGGCCTGGTAATTTTGAAGCATGGCTGCTATCAGTAGACTGTTCAATGTGGGAATTGCTGAGCACCCTTCTACTCCAGCTTAAGGCTGCCGGCTCCCTGATAAGCTCAATACCAGGCAGCCCCAGGAATCAATGTGCCACGCAGGAAAAGCAAAAAAAGGTCTGCAAATGCCATCAGGCTGGCAGTGAATAAGGTTGTGCAATCGGGTGCTTCGAAAAGGGACAGCGTGGCACATCCAAAATGGTGGCCGCTCCGAACGTCATGAGGGGTCCCTAGGGAAGACCAGAGCTCTTCCACAAACTCGCTGGCTTTAAATTAAAGGCAGGGTGGAATTTGTAAGAGGATCCCCTCTAAAAGCCAAACGGCTCTGTTTGGTCTTCGTTGCCTTCGGCGGCAACCAAAATGGCGGCCACAACTTTCTAGCCATTAAAACGGCCGTCTGAGGCTTCATAGGGCAATTTTGAGATTTTTAAAAGTGAGAGAGCGGCAGCGCTGGGCGCTGCGTAGGGAAGGCTGTTCAGGGGTTGAGTACCAAGGAATTTTTCCCCAGAGCCCTGGGGAAAGGGAACGGAGAAAGTAGGTCACCCCCCCCCACGCCTCAGATCGTCTGATCTGAGGCAGCGCTGATCCCAGCACCTGAGGAGAACCGATGGGGAAGAGGAAAAAGGGGGGAAAAAACCCGAGGTAAACCTACTGACCTAAGGGAAGAGGTTGAGGAAAGGAGAATCAACAGTGGGATATCTATCTGCTAATTAAACAAACAGAGTCTCATGAAACCTGAGAGCCAAACCTGACACGTCCTCAAGAGCTTGAGACCAAGAAAGGACTGGGATCTCCTAGCAACAGGGGGCGTGTCAACTTGGCTAACTTGATCTCAAGAGCAGGCAGGCAGAGAAAACCCATTGGTGGATTCTCCATCTCCTGTGTTGGAGAACCTATTGCTCTCACTGACCTAGCACAGCTGTGAATGCCTTGATTTAAAGTTGAAGAGGAAGTAAATTGTTTTAATGACCTATGCAGGATATAATATTATAGCAGCAAATTCAGCACATTTTATTCACGGGCTGCAGTTTGTAATGAGTGCATTTTTGAAATGCAGATAAGCACTCCTTTCAAAATGCAAACATTTTGATTGATGAACAAAGGTAAACAATTTCAGAGAATCTTCTAAGAACACAACTCTGTGTGTGTGTGTGTGTGTGTGTGTTTGAATTGGTTGTCATTTTCTTTTAAACATTTCCTTTCCTCATTTGAACATTCCTAAGCACAATAACATTTTCTCTTAAAAATATAATTAATCAAATATATTGTGATTGCTCTGTAGGGCCAGATTTTTGATACACCTTGAATATATATTTCTTTTTCTTCACCTTTTTTATAAATAGAAAATAACTATCTAGCATAGCATCTGAAGAATGGGCTTTGGCTATTTCATAAAACATTTTCCTTCCCTTTGCCTATGTCAGTGATGGCGAACCTATGGCTCCCACAGGTGTCCCTCACTACGAGCAACATCGATGTGGCCACACCCACTCCAGCCATGCCCGCCCAGTCTGCGGTGACCATTGTAGCCATGCCCACCCAATGGGCCATGCCCACCCGGCACCTGGCAATAAATAAGTGGGTTTTGGGTTGCAGTTTGGGCACTCGATCTCTAAAAGGTTCGCCATCACTGGCCTATGTCATCGTTTCACAACTGAACACATGTGGGGCACTGCCATATTTGATTAGCAAAAGACCAAGCAGTGAATATGTGGCAGATAAAATTAAAAAAATTCTGTGAATGTATATAGTCTCAGAGTTAGAAGGGGGAGGCAAAAAAGGCAGAAATACAAAAGCAAAGTTAAGCTGTTCCAAGGCAAGCCTTGCTCCTTTTGTACAGGCATCATATCTTTGCTGAATGTCCAAAAGGGACAGAGCTAATAAACCAGCAGGGAATTCTGGGAATTGAAGTCCAGACATCTTAAATTTGCCAAGATTGAGAAATCCAGTAATTGATGTTTCAACATTAATTTCATTATTTTGACAAAAGCAGCCATATCCTGCAGATATGGGCATTTAGGCAATTGAATGCAATTGTCTGCTTGTTGCAGAAATCTAAATTAAACTATCCACAGCAGATGATTCTTTAGCTTCTGATTGAATGATATTTTTCTTTCACCGTCTAGAATTGCAGTCACCTCTGCTCCATTCAGCTAAAAGTAAGGAGTTGGACAAATGAATAACAGAGAGAATAACAGAATTGGAAGGGATCTTGGAGGTCTTCTAATCCAACTCTCTGCTCAGGCAGGAGACCCTATACCATTTCAGACAACTGGTTGTCCAATCTCTTCTTGAAAACGTCCAGTGATGGAGCAACTTCTGAAAGCTAGCTGTTCCACTGGAAATTGTTCTGTCAGGACATTTCTCCTTATTTCTGAGCTGGTTCTCTGCTTGATTAGTTTCTATCCACTGTTCTGCTTTCAGATGCTTTGGAAAACAGGTTCTTCCTCTCTTCTTTGTGGCAGCCCTTTGGATACTGGAACATTTCTATCATGTCACCTCTAGTTTTCTTTTCATTAAACTAGACATACCCAATTCCTGCAACCGTTCTTTATGTGTTTTAGCCTCCAATCCCTTAATCATCTTTCTTACTCTTCTCTGAACTCTTCTAGAGTCTCAACATTTTTTTATATTGTGGTGACCAAAACTGGATGAAATATTCCAAGTGTGGTCCTACCAAGGGATTATAAAGTGTTGATTCTGTCTCTCTGTTAATGCAGCCTAGGACTGCGCTGGCCTTTTTGGCAACTGCAGCACACTGCTGGCTCTTATTTAAGTTATTGCCCACTAGGACTCCAAGATCCTTCTCATAGGTACCATATTTTCCGGCGTATGAGATGACTTTCTAAACCCTGAAAATCTTCTCAAAAGTAGGGGGTCGTCTTATACGCCCAGTCGTCTTATACGCCGGAATATACGGTATTTCATTAATTGTGGCTTGAAGAGAGTTTGTTCTGGGATAGGACATCATCAAAATTATCAGTGCTATAGGCTAAACTAGAAAATCAAACAAAAGATGGAAAAAGACAACAGTAAAATTCTGAATTATTACCACAAAAGCTAAGTGGGGTGGTTTCTTTATATTTTAAGACACTTTTCCTTATTATAGAAAATGTTCTCTTTCCTATTTTTCCATGCCATCACTCCAAGATTAGGAAAACAATTAGAGTTCTTTCTAAATGAAGTTGCATGTAAATGTTATTTCTCACAAACCTGTAACTGTTCATCAGATAAATCTGTTTTCACTGAGGTGAACATAGTAATTGCAGATTTTTTCTTCTACATGTAATTGTGATACATGTAAATTGGATTCTTTTATTCTTATTGGCTTGTCTCTGTATCTCTCAGCACCATCTGACTAGGTAAATCAATAATTATATTATGATATTCAACTTTGCAGAAAATTGAGGACAAAAGCAGTTTTGAAAAAGGAGTTTTGATTCAACTTGTCCTCTCCTCACCACCCTTATTTAATGCTTAGATTGCATTAATTTACAAATGAAAAAGTCTTCTTCCACTGGGTTAGTTAATTTACTTTTAAAATGCATTGTCATTTTGCACATTGAGTTCTTCCTAAGCATGTACAATATTAGGATATTGATGGAATGTAAATGTGTTTATTTTGTATGGTATAACAGAATACAGCATTAGTGCATAAAATTAACATACACAGAATATAAAAATCAGTGCAGTGAATTATTTTAAAACTGCATAACATGAACAATGAATAAAGTTATGAATAAAATTAAATTATGTATGAGCAGTTACTAGAGTGACTAAGCCTATGGTCAGATAGCTAGATCATTTTGCTATTGGGACAGCAGTGCCCTTGAGGCAAAGTAGTTCTGGCAGGGATCCAGGGAACCTTCTGAGAGGGCATTCCATCATATATGATGTAAAGTTTGTGGGAGATTCCCACAGTCACAGTTAGTATTATCAACCGGCTCCCGTTTGTATTTGCAATATTGGCACCTGCCATGGTTGGTTCAGATACGGTCGAATACTGTTCAATTTTTCCTTGGAAGATCAAAGTCAGACGGGCATTGTACTGGATTAGTCACTAAATTAAATAAATCCAGGTTAGAAGTTGCACATTCCTGGTATCATGCTATCTCAATATCAAAATCTTTTCTGACTAATTGCTGTCCAAGTTTCCATGACCAGTTCTGAGATTTGAGTCTGAGTATTTGATTGTGACAGTCCTTGTGTATAGGTAATAATTGGTTTGCCTTGCCTTTCTGCCACTCCCCTTTTAAGACTAATTGTCTTCCAAGATGTGAGGATAGTATATTAGATAGTACCGATAACCATTCAGAAGGCGTCAATTTAATAGTTCCTGATAGTATGATTAAGCTGGGTGCAATGAAGACTAGCCTCCTCATGGTACACCCTGGGCAAAGTAACTTTCTCATGGCTAAATAATCTACACCAGGGGTCCCCAACCTTTGCAGCTTGGCGGCATGGCTGGGGGGGAGAGAGGGGAACTGGGCCATGCGAGCAGTGGGCCGGCACGCACATGCATGCACCCGTAGCTGGACTACAATTTGAGCTCTGTAAGCATTGATGCTGGCCCACCACTCACGCAAGTCAAACTGCGTGCACATGTGTGTGCCAGCCTATGGCCTGGTTGCAAATAAAACATGCCCAGTAGTGGGCTGCAGCCCGGGGCTTGGGGGGCCCTGGTCTACACATTCTGGCTTTTGGATCTCACATGAATCTCCCGGGCAAGAAGCAGCATGAATACAGAAAATGTAAATGTATGAAGAAACAGAAGATACCATTGATCAGCAGTGTGTTTTTACCTATCATAACATTCAGGTTAAAGTGATATCTTTACAGCAAATAGAACAGAGATTAAATTAGAGATTGCCGGGATAGCCGGGGTGGCAGTTGAGACCCCCAGACTTATAGTCATGGGGGATTTCAATCTGCCATCGGCGGGCGAAACGT
>JANHFS010010232.1:243108-255520 GCA_032467975.1 Trimeresurus albolabris | reverse complement strand
ACTTATGACTGGTTTAGTCCTCAACTTACGACCGGTTGGGGGTCGCGGCATTAAAAAGGTTGAGAACCACTGCTCTAGCCTGACCTGCCCAGGTGGTCACACAGTCGACCTATTTTATCTCACAGCAACCCCAAGGAGGCCATGCCTGTCCTGTGCTGTGATCAGGTCCCTCCCCAGAACCACATGGAGCTTTCTCTCCCCCCCCCAGAGTCACAGGCCAGCCAGCTAGGGGAGGTCTTCTAGGCAGACCACAGCCAAGGATTCTGCCACGTAGCGGGTGGCACAAGAGAGGATTCCCCAACCCATCTCAGGTACAGTCACCAGTTTGGGGGCCTGCCCCAACCTTCCTACTGTGAGCTTTTTGGGTAACGCTTCCCTGATGAAATTAGTCTGTTTGGCTCTAATCTGCCTTCCGACAAAGAGGCTTTTTGGAGGATTATCTGGGTTGAGGTGAAGACAAGGGGAGTGTTTGCACATGGATAAGGACGGTAGCAACCAGTGTGAAAACACTGTCCAGGTGCAAGTTGGCTCATGTTTGGTAGAGAACCACGGAGATGACCTTGGGAGGAGGCAAGAGGGGACAGCTGGCAAAACATGGACCAGGACCAGGAAGGGAGGGGGTAACGGAGGGAACTAAGCGGCTCTCTTTAGGATAAGGGGGGGGAGGAGAGGAAAAGCTACCTGGCTTCCCGGATTCTGTTTCTAGAGCCCTGGTCAACAGGGCAGAGTCCCAGGATTTCAGGGGCGGCCTCTTTCTGGCCTTCCCCCCCCCCACTTGAAGGACTGATCTGTTCCTGCAGGGGGAGGCAAGAGGCTGCCTGTGCAAATGCCCTCATTACAG
Organism: Trimeresurus albolabris; assembly: GCA_032467975.1. Classification (NCBI taxonomy): domain Eukaryota; kingdom Metazoa; phylum Chordata; class Lepidosauria; order Squamata; family Viperidae; genus Trimeresurus; species Trimeresurus albolabris. Next base: position 254,679 of record JANHFS010010232.1, on the reverse strand, counting down.
AGGAGAGAGACTCGGTGTCAGGCCCCTTCCTCTTTCCTTAATAAACCTAATTAATGCCCGAGAAAAGTGCCTGGCACTCTGCCACTCCATGCAGCAGAGGAGTCCCCATCAGAGACGGGCGCCCTCAAACAGAAGCATACACTCGGGAGACCCTGCCTGGCCTTGGCATGAAGGCTCCTCCCCAGCACCAATTTATCCACTTTCAAACCTTGCGTGGGGGGGGTCTTTTCTGCCAGAAGCATTCCTGGAGGGGCACTGGCAAAGGGCAGGCCTAAAGGACCCTCCGGAGCCGCTGGTCAATGCCAGGAACCTATCGGCTGATTTTGTGCCATGCGCCTGGAGCCCAGCAGGGGGCAGCAGTCCCTCTGTTTGAGCAGCCTCTGCTCGGCTAGGGATCAGCTAGATCAGTGGTTCTTAACCTTTTTGAAGGAATCGCCCCCTTGAGCCAATGAGGAAGTTGTCATCGCCCCCTTCCTCCAACATAACCTCTCAATCACAACATAGGAAATAATTCTTCAATTTATGCAAACAATTTTTTTGTTTTCTTTAAAATTGTCACCAGGACATATCGATATTTCCAGTCTTTTTCCCATATCTCAACTGTGTGAAAAATTTTGGTGCCAAACTTCGTGATACATGTATTTCATTATCTTATTTATTCAAGACACTTAAATGTAATGGCCACTGAAAACAAAGTTCAATCCACTAATAGCGAGCGATCTGATGTTTTTGTACGACAGATATACAGCGATTCACTGTATGAAAAAGTCTCAAAAGTGTCCCCAAAACTTCTCACTCCATCACCCCCATATCGCCCCCTTTTTGTTCCTTCGCCCCTGCGTTGCCCCTTATCGTTCCATTGCCCCCCTGAAAAATGAAATCGCCCCCTGGGGGGCGATATCGCCCAGGTTAAAAACCACTGATCTAGTCCAATCCCCTGTTCAGGCAGGAAACCTTATAACATTTCAGACAAGGAAATAGTATAGGGAAAGAACAGTTTGAACTCAGGGAAGCTGTCTAAGGGCTCTTCCTCACAGCTGAGTTAAAGAGCTATCAATCTTTGAGTTAGGGGGAAAAAATCTATATTGGCATAAAATTTGTTCACTCCACCAACCATCCCTGTTCTGTCACACACACCATTCTGCCGAATGGTGCTGTCCTGATTTACATAAACACTTTAAGGTTAGGGAATGGCAGATTCTCCCAACTTTGCTTCCACCCCTACATGACACCAGCTGGCAGTTGATTGCTTTCCTTTATGTGGCACGAGGGTTGTTTGAAGAGGGAAGTTTTGATAGATCGCTAGACTAGTAGCGTAAATATTTTTCCCAAGGTATTCAAAGTGAGTCTTAACATCTGCTGAGTTTCAGGCTGATAAGACTTCTTTTGGACCTGGGAAAAGCATTCATCTGGAATACTGCTAATCCTGTGTACAAAAAAAGCCTAACAGTTGATATCAACTAACAGTTGGACTTTTTTCAAAGCATGTCTGCAAAACACTTGTGTCAAATAACAGCTGATTGTCAGTTTTTTTAAAGATGTGAAGTTAGTGTTATTCCTCAAAAACATTAAATTGATGACTAAAAACAGTGCAAAGAACAGCTAACCAAAACAATAAGAGTTTTGCCAGCTGAGAAACAGCCATCTCTTTATCCCATTTCACAATGGTTTTTCCCTCCTCATCCTTCTTCCCCCCCCCATGGCCACTATCTTACTGTCACCATTGTCAACTGCTGTTCAAGTTCTTACACATGTATGAGCCAGAAATTGGCTTGAATAATTGTTCAGCAAAAGAGAATATAATAGAGCTGGAAGGGACTTTGGAGGTATAATCCAATCCCCTGCTCAAGCAGGAGACCCTGTATCATTTTAGACAAGTGGCTATCCAGTCTCTTCTTAAAAAAGAAGTTGCTTTGAAAGAATTGGTCTTTCATGCTATTCAAAGCAGCATGGGAAGGAAGGAAGGAAAACAGGGAGGAAGGGAGGGAAATTGGGGAAGAAAGGAATGAAGAAAAGAATAAAGGACGGACAAGGTGAGAGAAAAGGTAGGAAGGAAGATTTCTGGTGGTCCCTGCTTGCTTCTCTCAAGGAAATTCAATGGGAAATCCAACAGGAAGTCAGAAGTTATTCGCATTCCCATTGCTTTTTTGCCCATGGTTATTCTGGTTCTTGGTTTAGGTAGAAAATATCTCTGAAATGGTGAACCAACAGGACCTGAATTGTTTAGTTGTAACTAAATCAGCATAGGTAACATAAACTTCTTTTCTCACACATTCATCTAACTTTCTGAAGAAAAATCTGATTTGCAGAATTCCTGCCCACCTTAAAGCTGAATTGTGCTTTCCAAGTTGTCTCATTGTCATTTCTTGATATCCTGTCAATCACAATTAAGAATCCTGTCCTTTGGAGCAGCTTTCTCCCTGAAGTCTGTACAGGTGTCAGAATCCATTTACTGTATATTTCATTTCTATCTATTTCCTCTGATTTAAAACCAAATCTCACTTTCCCCTGGATTCTGCAGCTTTCTCCCTGAAGTCTGTACAGGTGTCAGAATCCATTTACTGTATATTTCATTTCTATCTATCTCCTCTGATTTAAAACCAAATCTCACCTTCCCCTGGATTCTGCCAGGGGGGGGGATATGCCTGCGGGTTATGACTTTCACTTCCTCTATTCGCTACAATGTAAACTTTTGTTTATTGCCTGCTGGGTCTGCTGCCCATTACAATGTAACAAATTGCCTCCTACACTATGAATCTCTCTGAACTTTCTTCTCTCTAACCTGGCAGTTAGGAAAAGGGGGAGGACGAAATACAAAAATCTGGAACCTGACTTATTTCTCCGGTCTCAAAAGGAGGTGTGAAGAGCTGTGGAACATTGCATTACAAACGGAGCCGGACTGATGTTATCTTCCCTTTCCCACGATGGACTTAACACATGGGGATTGGGCAGTCTGAACCATCCGGATGAACTGTGGGGTGGGGTTTGCTTAGGGACCCTTTAAAGCATCGATCTGTAAAGAATCCCTCAGATTCTATCTATTATGCCTGCTATCAACTATTCTGAATGAAAGTTTCTGTTGGAAGAAATTGTTTCCAAGAGTTCTGCTTTCTTAAGATGTGGGATTGAAGTGGGTCCTTACATTAGACAGGATCTGCAGTAATAGTCAACCTGGAAAGAAGACCCTTATTGGGGGACTTTGCTACAACCAGTGGCAAATCCCTCAGCCCCCTGGAAAGAAATATCCATGGATTTTATAGTGGAATTACCAAAAAGCAATGGAAACACTGTCATCTGGATGGTTACGGACTTGTTTTCCAAACAAGTGTACTTTATCCCTTGCCAAAAGATTCCCACGCAAAACCTTAGCAAAACTATTTGTGCAGTACATCTACAGACTGCATGGGGCATCATATCTGATAGGGGAGTGCAATTTACATTAGAATTTTGGAAGGAATTTTTATCCCTCTTAGGAACTACACAGGGACTGTCATCTAGTCATCATCCTCAATGTAATGGACAATCCGAATGCTGTAACTCAGTACTTGAGCAATAGTTAAGATGCTTTATTAATTTCCAGCAAATGAATTGGACAGACCTATCCCTTTCGCAGAAGTTGCTTACAATAATGCAGTCCATTCCAGCACAGGCTACACTCCCTTTCAAATAGCCACCGGTCAAAGTTTCAACCCTATGTCAGAACTAATCTCAAATGAACCGGCAATCCCATCGCTAAAAGAATGGATAGCACAATTACAAAACACCTGGCCAGTTGTTAGGAAAGCCTTAGACGAAGCTAGGCAAGCATACAAAGCACAAGCAGATAAAAAGAGAGTCGAATCCATACCATTCATTGTAGGCGAAATGGTATATTTGTCTACAAAATACCTAAAATCCCTACAGCCCTGTAAAAAACTTGGCCCAGAATATATAGGACCTTTTCCAATTGAAAGAATCATAAACCCAGTAACAGTAGAATTAGAACTACCCAAAAACCTCAGGCAAATACACCCGATTTTTCACTGCAGCTTGCTGAAAAGAGAACAGTCGCCCTTACAGCCACCCCCAATCATGGTTGAAGGAGAACAACACTTCAAAATAAAAGAAATCCTAGATTCTAGGAAGTATCATGGGGCAACTCAGTACCCAGTAGCATGGAAACACCTTCCCTCCTCACAAAACGAGTGGGTTCATAAATGTCACATCAGAGCAACAAAACTGCTAAAGAAGTTTCATACAGAATATCCCAACAAACCAGACTAACCTCTACATCTGTCTATTATGCCTGCTATCAACTACTCTTAATATAAGTTCCTGTTGGAAGAACTTTTTTCCAAGAGTTCTGTTTTCTTAAGATGTTGAAGTGGGTCCTTACAACAGGTCTGATCCTGCTGTTTTTTTTAGGAAAGCTTTAAAATTTAGCTTTTCAGTAGAGTGACTTATGGGGCAACTGACTTATGAACCTACATTTAGATAGATGATACAGTTTGTCTTTGTTTGGTCACCAGATTTGGCACCAGCAATTCAGTTATTAAGCAAAGTAGAGGCTAAGTGAAACTGTGAATGTGCTTATTGTGGTACTTCAGCTTTCCTTTATTTTGTAGATCTGTGAAAGTCATAAGTGTGAGGATTGATCACAAAGTTACTTTTCATCACCATTGTGATTGTGGATATTTGCTGAATGAGGCAGTCACTAAATGAAACTATCTGTTTTTTTGAATATTTCTATGCTATCCTAGCATGGGAGTTTGTTTGATTTTATGATGTGTTTTATTTTTCTAATAAATTGATTTTATTAATAGCTTATAAATAGCTTATAAATTGAATAAAATAAATGATTACGTAAATAACAGTCTTTGTTTCTTCTTTCTTTCTGGAAGGTAATAACAATAGTATTCTCCCAATCATATATATATTCACATCATTTTTGTATCTTTTTCTGCCTTTCATGCTAAACAAATAGATCATGCTTTGAAGTTAATTTTTACTGGACTGTTATAGGAAAGCACATAATATTAATACTGATACACCCTAAACTCTGCTGAAGATGTTACCTAGCCTGGTAATGAAATGTTCGGAAACCAACCTATAAGCTTGCAGAACAAACCTTCACCCTCACATAATATTAACACTGTAAAAGTTTAGTGAGTGCACAATTAAGATTACTGTTTATTAAGATTGCTCTTTTTTAGTACAGGGTTTATTTGTTTGTTTATTATTTAAGTAAAAAAAACTCCTGTGCATCATATCATGGTCATGTCATTCTTATAATATTTTAATAGCCATCTCAGTCTGTCTCAAGATTTGTGATTTGATAGGAGTATACCATATTATAAGGACAAAGGTGCTCTTTATAGACTTTTCATATTATTGTCAGCAATCATTTAAATAGAAGTAGCTTTAATAAGTGTGACTATTATCTCTTATAGTAGTCTCTTGCACATTAACAAAGGTCAGGAATAGAATAATGGAAGCCTGAAGTTTCTAGGATTCTTTGATGTAAATTCTATTTGCCACTGGTATTCTCCCTTTACCACATATCCCTTGAGGATCAATTGCTTGCATAATGTATGAATATGTTACAAATAAAAATACTTAGATTACATCATTTCCAGTGAATGGGGCTGAAAGAAAAATATCATTATTTCCTATGCAAAATTGCCAGTTTGATGGCATTTTTGCTTCATAATAAATTCCAGACCGCTTCTCATGTTAAATCTAAGTCTGCTGTAAAGTAATCTTATGAACTATAAAGACTGTTGGAATTTTGTCCCTACCTGCAAGCAGAAGCTTTTAGAATGTTTAAGTTTTCTTTGTTAAAATTCAGTATTGTTTTGAAAATCATTTCATGAAATTGTGTTTAGATGTCTATATACTACAAAGCTAATTTACATGATAGCTGTTGGGTCATCTTGGAAAATAAAGCTGTGTTTCTTGAGTTTAGTTACAAAATTAATATGTATATATCAGATTCATATTGAAAAGTTAGTACAACAATCAAGAGTATCTGTGGGGGAAATCAGGAAAGTCACAGCAGCATGAAATACATGTTAAAAAAAAGTTGTGGCTTTGATCACATGATCACAGCTGCCCTTCTATTCCTTCTGCAGATCTCACAATAGTGACTTAGGGCAATAGTGACTTGGGCATCTTGATTGCTTCATTTGTAAGAGTTTTTTTTTTTTAAATCTAATGGGATCCAGAAAATATGACCTCAGGATGCTGCAATGGTTATAAGTATGAAGCAATTGCCGTGCATCTGAATTTTGACCACATGAGCATCGGGGATACTGCAAAGGTTGTAACTATGAAAAATGGTCATAAGTCACTTTTTTCAGTGCCATTGTAACTTTGAATAGTCACTAAATGAACTGTTGTAAATTGAGGTCTACCTGTAGTTGTAACCTGGGAAATCTAAAAGATGAAATATAGGAATATATGTTTTTCCCATGTATTTTTCTTTTTCACTTTAAAGATAAGTATATCTCTACTGTCAGTGCAAACTACTTAGCAACATATTACAAATTGTATACTTCTGCTTGTCATTTTTAGGATAACTAGGACTGAAAATTTCTGATTGATATGTCTCTTTTGGTAATTGTGACATTCACATATATTTGAAAGTTGCAGGTTAGTTAAGGCTACAAAGAAGGGACAACAATGACACTTCAAATTACAGTTTGAAAAAAAACTTCTATAAAATGATGTATTGCTGGTATTTGACTTTGGATAAATTAGCAAAAATGTACAGAAGGATTTCCATTAACTGCTGGAAATGAAACTGAACTCCAGGTACCTTTTACCACATGTGGTGGTCTTGTATGTATGCTAAATCAGATTGGATAAATATAATAAAGACAGTCCAGCAAATATTTAAAATGCAAATACTAATGAAATCTGAAGCTTTTCTTCTAGGTATTATGAACAAATCAATAGAAAAGTAGTTTGGGACATTATTTCTTTACATGCAAGGATTGTTTATTCTAAATATTGAGAAAAGGGGACGCCCAATGTTGAAGAATGGACTTTAAAATTGACTGAACTGGCATAGATGGCGAAATTAACCACATTGATTAGAATCAATGAATTAGACAAGTTTATAAGAGATTGGAAGCCATTTGTGTTAAATACAATAATAGATGCACCCTGGTGGTGCAGTGGTTAGAATACAATACTGCAGGCTGCTTCTGCTGACTGCCAGCTCAAGGTTGACTCAGCCTTCCATCCTTCCAAGGTCGGTAAAAATGAGGACCCAGATTGTTGGGGGCAATATGCTGACTCTGTGAACCTGCTTAGAGAGAACTGTAAAGCACATATATAAGTCTAAGTGCTATTGCTATTGCTATTACAGAGGGCTTTGAAGACTAATTTTACTTTTGGGGTTACCTGTTGATTGCTTTTTATATAGATTGATGGGTCGACTTGATTGGCAGATAGATTTCCACAGCAGTGATATCTTTCTATGTAACATAGTATTTTTTATTAAATACAGATGAAAAAGTTTATAATTATTTGTAGATGCGTTATGTAAGGGAGGGGGAAGAATGTACCAGATATTTTAGATATATCTTTCAAGATTCAACCAGGGTGGACATTTTATGTTTAATGTTAATGATATAACTGTCATTTGTTATTTTTTGTACATGCTTTTTAATACTATTGTTTGGTTGCTCTGTTTGCAGTTGATGTTTTTTTTCTTCCTTTTTCTCTATTTTGTATTTTAACTGGTATATAGGTATATGGTAATTTCCTTTAATTGGTATATGGTAATTTCCTTGTATGGAATGTTATGAACTGCCTAGAGCTGTTGGGAAATAGGTAGCATATAAGTTTGATAAATACAGACATCAGGAACTCTGTTGCTAGAAATTTTATTTTAAATTTGCTCAACAGAAAGCCATGGCAGTGCACTCTCAGATAATCACTCTTCTTCTATACCTTTTTTACATAGAGTGATTTGTAGTTTATTGTTTTGCTATCCACAATGGCAACAAGATTGAACTTGGCATATATTCTGTTGTATAATTGGCTTGATAATGGGTTTTAATAGAAATAATCAAGAACAAGTTCTGGACAGGCAAGCCCTTGGAAAGTACCTAAACAATTGAAGATAGAGAATCTCTTATCAATCCAAGAGTTTACAACTGTAAGTGACAATGATTCATTCCCCTTAAGTAATAAATACAATTTATTAAAACAGTTTAGGTCATCTGGGCTTGAGCACATTACTCCCTCTTTAATCATTGCAGCCAGGTTTACTGACACAAGGGGATGAACTCTCATTAATGGAGTCACAACAGATGGCAAATTTATCAGCTCATGAGGTTATGTCCAAGAAGCCCATAACATAAATAATTTCAGTTAGTTTTATAGCAAAAAGTGCCTCCTGACAGCAGAAACTGGGACTTCAGTTTTAAAAATTATCTGTTATCACAGAAAAGCTAGATAAGCTTCAACACTCTTTTAATTGCTCCTATAAAAGACAAAATAGAGGGGATACATAGAAAGGATTGTAAGTTGAGTCACAACAAAGAAATAGATCCTTCTATGATAAAGTGGGTAGGGGCCACCCAGCCACTCAGATATAAGGGGTATCTCATTTTCATGTATTTCAATCTGCAATTGTTTTTTTTCAGATATAATAACATTAACAAAGTAAGTTGGTTCACTTACAAAGCAATACTTTTTAACTTAAGTCAGTCCTTACCAAATGTTCCAGGTTGACTTGGAAAAGATGGAATGGTTTCCAAGTGCAATAATAGCAACATAATGTTATTGAAGTTTAAATGTTCAGTTATATCCTAATGTTTTAAAAATGAAAATATTCTTGGTGCTCTTTTAATTGTATCTAACTGGGTATTCCAATGTATTGGTGTTAGATCATTCATATCCAAACTGTAAAAAAAATGGCAGGTTTCAATGACCCATAAAGAGATAAATAATTCTGATTATAGTTAGATGAGACGTTGAATGAAAAAAATTAGCAGAACTCCAAATAATCTTAAAATGGTCTCTATGTAAAGTTTCTTCCTGAGGATGATAGGCTAAAGAACTTTTAATTTATCATTGAAGGATAAAGAAGCTGATTATTTTTGGAGACTGGAGGATTTAAAATAATCTCTCACATTTCTATAGTCATTACCCTACTCAAAACCTTGCTGCATTTCAGAACGCAAACAAGGAATGTGGAAGAACAAATGTAGCAAAACACAAAATTACAAAGCAGATAGTTGTATGCCTTTTCTTATAGCCTGCAAGAGATTTGTTTGACAGGTAATTCTACATCTAGTCCTCCATTGTTTAATTAACAAAGTGGAGTAGAGAAAAGTGGATTGAATCCTTGTAGAAGATAGCAAAGTCCAGAAAATCTTTCTTTAGAGAATAATTTAAATTTTCAAACTAGATATGCGTTTGGCCATCAGAAACTAGCAGCAAAGAGTGTTAAAAGATATTGTGCTTATTTCTAAGGCAGATGATGAAATCCTAATTGAACCTATATCCCAAACTTATGTGGTTTAGTGGAACCACATGTAGCAGATTCAGCCTATTATTAGAAGAAGATCCTGAAATAATATCAGTTGAATGAATCCTGAGTAACCAGTAGGATAGCATTACTATTTCTGGAAACATAGTTGGATTGTGCAATAAGGAACAAGATTTGTTGAGTTTGATAGTCACCTTTGATATTATCCTCTTACAGCAGGCAATGATGAAATACTTAACATTTGTCTTAAAGGTGATTCCTCTTGCCTGATGGTTTAATGCAACTTGAGTCAGTCAAAGTTTATTTTGATCAAAGACTAATGTGAAACAAAACAATTAATAAGCTGTTTGAAATAAAAAAGGACTGTATATAAAACATAAGCTAAAGGAATAATACAGAATATTGTCATTATTATTACCAGTGTAATAATAATGATGAATATCTATCTCTCATCTCTCATCTATCTATCTATCATCTCTCTCTCTCATCTATCATCATCATCATCATCATCATCATCATCATCATCATCATCATCATCATCATCATCATCTATCCTTTTTCAGTATTGTTCAAAACTTACCACAGTTAAACTATATTGAAGGATGGGGATTAGTCAGCTTGAATTTTATCTTACTGGCAACATAACAGAATTTGATAACATCTAGAAAAGTAGAGTCTCTTTGATCAAAAAACAGAATTTGCATGTAGAATAACTCAGCTTCACTTTTGTTAATCTAAAAATAAGTAAATTAATTATGGAAAATGGTGGCTGGTTCATGTGATCACTAAATTTGATTTAACAATTTTAAATGGTTCTGTATATAGGAAAGTTAAAGGAGAATAATTGTAGCTTAGAGTTGAAAAGAGAAGTCCTTGGTGCTCTCTGAGCTTGATTTTTTTTGCAGCTTTTTAATTATCCAAACAAGGTAACATCATCAGTGCTAAATAAAATCAGCAATGATAGTGGCTGCAGGAAAACAACTAAGCTCAGAGAGCACCAAGGACCCCTCAAGGGCAATATTCATGTTGGAATAGATGTGGTACCAGGATTACTAATTTACTTTAGCATCTCCACATATAATTAATAAAATTACCTTCTTTGAAACTGATATTAACCTAGTAGTGATCAATTCCCTCTCATTGTGATGTTAGAGGATTTTTTTTAAATTTTTTATTATTTTTTTTCATACAATTCAATAGCACTTATTCAACAATGTGTTGTCTGAGTTTATCATTCACTAATACAAATTTAATTCCTAATCCTTTGTTCTTTTTTCCAGCCATTGATAAAACAAGTCCCAATTCTGATAGTATTCTGTTTCTTCTTTTTCTTTCAACCTCATAGTAAGTCTGTCCCTTTCTGCACATTCTAATAATATTTTTTTAAATTATTTCTTCTTCTGATGGTAATTTATCCTTTTTCCAATATTGCGCAAATATGACTCTTGCCGCTGTCATCACATGTAAAATCAAATATATGTTTATCAATTTTTTCTGGCACAATACCTAATAAAAATAAATCAGGTTTAAAATCTACATGCTTTCGGGACTTCCGGTGGTTTGGCGGTGGCCGAAGGAGGCTTTTTGACAGCCTCCCATTCCGGACTGTGTTAAAGCTGCCAAAACAGCACGCATCAGCTGTTTGGCGGCTTGAGCTTTCTCTCCGGGCGAAGGAGAGAAGGTGAGCCTATTCTGAAGTAGGAGTAGAGTTCCCTAGTCTCCCTGGGGGCTCCCAGGAGACGAAGGTGAGAACTCCTCTGGAGCTCAGAGCTTCCTCTGCAGATCGGGATGTCTTTGTTCTTGCAGCGAAGCCAGACGTCGTCTCCACCTCTAATATAACTTTGAACTTTTAAATGTGAGTAAATTCATCAATAGACAGAGCTGACCAGGAAATTTGGACTTTGTATGGAGAAATTACAACTTTAACTCAGCTAGATTAAAGGCATCTTTCTCAATTGTTAAAATCAAAAGTTAACTTTAAAGAAGAGAAAAAAAATGGCTGCGGTCAAGCCGCTTCTTTGTTTCAAAGGGAAACTTTCACTTCTCTTCCGGTTGTGGATTGCTACATTGTAACAGACTGTAAAAAA